>JAKCWG010000331.1:0-62924 GCA_021464415.1 Lonicera japonica
TCTAATATTTCCCAAAACCAAGATTTTTATTCCCCAATAGACATTTACTAGCATATAATACCTAAATTTTTTAGTGCCTTTATTTTTCACTCTTCTTTTTTTTTTTTGGTTAATGTTGATAATCTTGTCTTGCATGATATTCAATTTTTTTTTAATTTCTTCCGGGTAAAAACTTAAAACTGTTACATTGGGAAATGAGATATATGATTATTTGAATATGGAGGAGCTCGAAGTTAGGATCTCCGGATGTGGGTAGGGTCTTTCATCACTCGGACAAACCCAAACGCTCACTAAAATCCCTTCTTAAAAAAGAAGCTACTACGAAAAAATTATCCAATTCTAGATATTTCTTATGTCCTTATTCCTTGTGTGAGAGTGGTGTGTTGCTTTGGGTGCTAAAGAAGAAAGCTCTGTATAGTTTTTATGGCTCAAGTCTGTAGCATTATTCGCTTTTGTATAGAGTTATTTGTGTCTCCAACATTATCCATTTACTCTTATCTATGGTTCTATCTACATTAGAAATTATTCTGCCTACGTATTAGTTATTCCTACAAGTTATTTATATAATAAAATTTTTAATGATTAAAATAAATATATTTCTTTTATTTAAATGTGAACATAATTTATGGAACCTTGTGTATAATGATTGATAAATTATAATTTCAACTTAATTAATGGTAAAGCTAGAGGACAAGATATTTTCTATTGTCATATTTGATACATTAATTAATATTGCAAAACGAAAATAAAACTATAACTTGTGACATGCCAAATAAAATGAGATTAACAATTTAGCAATAATATAATTGAGGGAAAATTCCATTTTCGGTATATGAAATATATGATATGAACCCTAGCAAGCCTCGCCAAAAATGGCAAAAACTTCGAGAGGTGTGGTGCCTCATATTAAAAGTATTATCTAATACCTACTAAAAAATAAAAGAGTAAAAATAATAAATAAATAAAAATAAAACCTTATATCTATATATGTAAACTTATGAGTTGAATAACAAAAAACGTTTATCATGTGATGGCCATAGTTTTCCCACGAGACTCCTGGCTTCTTAGACTTTAATCATCAAAGTTAGTTTGATTAATGATTACTTACTTAATTCCGATTTCATTTGAATATAGGCCTCCGGGTAAGGGATTAATTGATCGAGAATTGTTTATTCTGAACGAACAATGAAAATTAATAAGTAAAATATATGTGCAGTTGTCCACTTTATTTTAACGAGCAACTGGCATATAATAAATAATAAATGTATACAAGTTGTTGAATAATTAATGATTAATTAGATAGCGGCCATCTTTTGATAGGTCATTTGTTTATCATGTAGCATCAATTTTCATTTGTTCAATAATTAATGGTTTTAAAGTATACTATATATGTGTGCAGGGGCGGAGCCACGTGGGGACTAGGAGGGGCCATGGCCCCACCTGGATTTTTTATAAATTTTCACTGAGTATACGAGGTTTTGTGCAACATTGTAAAAATCAGGGGGTGTTTGTATAATTTAAAAAGTTTAGTGGATGAGCGGCCATTGTGCGCTTTGTTGTATAGGTATGGGGATCGATTTTGTAATTAAGTGCAAGTCAGGTGTATTATATGCAGCTAAATATTCGGGTTGATTTTCGTAATTGAAAAGTATGGTAACTATTAACACTGCAATTATTTTTTTCTTCGCTTCTTTATTTCTCCATTTGGTGCCACAACTCATCGGTTTTATTTTTATATTCTTTCATCTTTTGAGGTTGATTCAATATTGGGTTGAAAAAAAATTAAATTTTATATAGTAAGATGTTTTTGAAAAAAAATTGGCTTGGAGATTAATATATGAAGTTATTGATAATGAAAATATCATTAAGCATTTTAAAAAATAAAGTTTCAAAGGGGAATATTGCAACTAAATACGTGATTTTTGACGTATAAGAGATGTTAAGTATTTTAATATAGTCTTTTGATTTTAACCTTATTAAAAATATATGCAATTTTTTTAAAAACAAATTAATTTGGCCCCTCCTAGTTTTAATTAATTTCTGACTCTGCTACTACATGTTTGCAATATGATACATGATAAAAATTTCACAATATCAACATATGATAGTATTTGACTAATTGGTTATAAATATGCTTTTTATGTTTAATGTTACATGAACAAACTCTTGCTTTAGCATCAATATTCTTATAATCTCAATATAAAAAAAATAATTTAATAATTTTACAGACCTCACCAACTAAAAAACCTCACTTCACACGTAATGCATGGTATAATTAGTTGTGGGCCGTAACAGCTCCAAGCAAGATTAATATGTCCAATTAAAGAAACCCCGAAGTTTAATTCGTTGTGGGCCATAACAGCGGTACGCAAGATAAAGCATAATATTATGTCTAATTAAAGAAACCTAAACCTAAACCTAAACAATCACGTTGTTTATACTCAATCCGCGTCACTCTTTTGTTGAATTGACATGCCCCTCCTCAATTTTCTTCTCAATTGTCTCTACGTGCGCTTGGGCACACACTTATATCAACATAAGGTTCAATTTGATAATATATATATATATATTAATTTATATAAAAAATTAAAAAATAAGTTGAGGCATATGAAGAATACTCTTCATCTCATATTCATTTTTATGAGTAGATGTCTTTCATCATTTATTATTCATTTTGAAAAAAAAAAATAAAAAATTCAACTACTAAGGAAAAAATTTCTGTTGAAAAAGTCACAATCCAAGATTCGAGAGAAAAAAAAATTGTCAGAGAAGGGATTTAAACCGTCAACCTAAGATACACAATAAACTTAATAAAAAATTTCATGACCACCAAGCTACAAATTCAATTTATAATAAAAATACATAAGATATTACTTGATATATTTTTGGGGACTAGGCTGAAAACCCCCTTAGTCCCCTTAGATACGCCTTTTGTCTCAACTTATTTTTCAACTTTTTACAAAAACAAGTATTTTTATTTTTATTTTCCACATTGTTATCAACGAAACCTAAGATTATAGTTTTACACTCATCCATAATTTTTTCTTAAATTCATAATTCATGAATTTCACTGTTGAATAATCTATAAGCTTGCAAACTTTCAAATCAATTAGATATTTATAACCATTTAATCGTTATACTTAGTTTTACTTAAATCTTATTAAGCTAATAATTTAATATATAATATATGATTATGATGAGAAACTTTTGTTGTTTCCATTAATTTATTTTTATCGGCATCTTTAATATATGATAATTACAATGAGGGAATTCTATTATATGTATTCAATTTTCCCCATGCATCCATTTTGATCAATCACAATTGTATTCTATATCCCAACTTAAATTCAACTAGTAAAAGATGTAAGTGAATAAAGTTTTTGCTAAATTATATTAAATATTTAGTCCAAAAACTTTATTTCAAGTGGCATTTGCCCTAAATTACTATTTGAGGAAAATTTCAACCTTTCTTTTAAAACAATATATATATATATAATATATTTTTAAATACGCATTTTATTGACATTTTGATATAGCAATATATTAAAAATTAATGAATTTACATATTTTATTAGTGTTATTTCCCTATAATATATTAAATCATCGAGGAAAATGATAACAATAATAAACAAATTCATTCTTAATCAAAATGTAAGAATTCGCATTTTTCATGTTATTTGAGGAATACAATATTTTAGTATTTACTATGCGCCTTTTAAAATATTTTTTTGACTCTCTCCCTCATTATACTTCATCAGGATATGTGTACATTATCATACTCCGCCCACTTTCTTAACAATGGAATATGCCAACCCGGCCACTCATATGAACGACAAAATTAATGACCTCATTCCCTTACTTGATGCTAACCAATTACCAAGTATATTGATCTAAGGTCATCTCTAATAGTGTTTTCTACGCAAGTAAATTTTTATGATAGAAATGAATAATAAAAAAAATCTTTTCCAATGGGCATTTCTATCTCCATTTCCATCCTAAGTGGAAGTCTAATAGGATTGGGAATTTCTATCACCATTTCTACATGTAGAAATGGTGATAGAAATTTTCTATGTGACATGACAAATTTTCATTGGTTGTTATAGACCCACTAATTATCTCTCTTCATTAAATAGGGGACAAAGTAAGGAAGAATTGGAACAATATAAATCACCATTAGAAACCATCTTTTCTATCTTTTTACACCAATGCAAATATATTGTCAATAGATATAGAAATATTATAAAATAATATTGACACATGAGATAAAAATGCAAAAATAGAAACCACTATTGGAGATGGCCTAAAATACCTTATTCTTAATCAGCAGTCAGAAACATATCCACGTGGACGAATAACAATATCTATATGCGTTATATTATATAAAAAAAAACTCATTTAAACGTTAGTTATTGATTTTGTATCATATTTTTTATTTTTGATTTTATTATATATTTTTTTTCATAAAGAAGTTTATTTTGATAGGATTTCAACTTTCACTATTAAGTAATATAGGTTCTTTTTTTTTTTTCCTTTAGAAAAAAATAATCAATAATATTTCCACACTTTCACTCTAATGTATTAAATAATATAGGTTTACGCTTAATAACAAAACTATTTATTATTATTGTTAATTTTTTTCTTTAAATTATATATGTAATTCACACAAAATATCATATATACAGTGTACAATTCAAATTACGAAAAGTGTTGAAAATAAAGCCTAAACATAACCAACCACACTGAAACTTGGCTTAATCTGTCGTACCAACAAATTAAAGCAAGTTTGATCTCCAAGAACCTTACCAAACGAACGAATTATATATAGTCCTACTTGTATCCGCAGGTCACCTTAATTTAATTTCTACAGTAATTAGATTACTGAAGATGCCAAGCTAACTGGGCTGTACATAAGAACCTTAATTTTAGTGCCCCAATCGTGTATAATCCGCAATTAATTAATTATCTTAAAAGATACATAAAGATCTTGGGAAGATACCTTAAAAAAAAAAGGTTCAAATAGGACATGTGCCTGTGTATTGGGCGGGTAGAACGTACTCTGGTAACATGATCACCCATGTTTAAAATAAAAATTTAATTAGTAGTGTTAAAATCAATTAAGTAAGTGTAATGTTTTACATTCCTTAATTACTAATAAAATTACAACAACTCATATGTAAATTAACTTATAAAAGTTATATATACGCATGCATTAAATAATATAATACAAATAAAATCTAACTTTACTTCTAAAATGACATTAAGAATTTGTTAAATAAATATTCTCATAATTCAAACATGAAAAATAATAATTTTTAAAATAAAAAGAAGTGAAAGGACTCTATTATTCCCACCAAATCACCATCTTGCAAGAGTAGGTAGCCTCCTAGCCAGACAACCTCTTAGCTAGTTAGGCTAAGCAGCAGACCACCACTTAGATCGGTAAGGCAGTAATTAGTCCTAGGCGGAGAATTTTAGAATACTAATTGTAGCACTAATAAAATAAAAAAAGGTAGACAACATATTAACTACATGGCTCCATCGGTTTCATTGGAGTGCTGTTACATTAATTTATATTAAAAAAAAATACAGAAATTGAGTAACTCTAGTGTTTTTCATTAATTGATACTCCTTTTAAAGTTCTAAACTTTGAAATACAGATAAACAATGTGATTACTGTAACATGCATTTTGTTTTGGCAGTCAAATATATTTTTGTAATATATATATATATATATATATAAATATTACATTTGATACATCTTACTTAATATAATATTTAAAACCTAACTCGTTTGAAGAAGTGTAAGTTTCAAACTTGTGTTCTAACAAGAGCTTCACTAAAAAAAATTCTTTATTAAGCAGTGGATTTATCCAAATATATATAAGGATTCGCTTTTCAAAAAGTTCTAGGAATATGAAGATGGCCTCCGTAGATATAAGTGTTAGAATATTATTAGAATATTCTGTAGAGTTGATTTGTGTATCTATCTTTATTTAGCGCCTAGTATTTATTATGTTCATACCAATGATAATTTATTTCCTTATTTGTATCACTTTTACGACCCTATATAAAAGGCTTTTTCTCTTGTATTATTTACTTAATTCAATATAATTCATATTCTCTCATATCTCTCTAGATGACAATATGGTATCAGAGGGAAACAACTAGCACCACAATCCCGCCAACCAGTCTCCACAACCCAGCCAACCAGCCACCATGACCTGCCACCATTATCAAACAAAACCCGCAATCGTTTATCCAACCCTAAGCTTAAAACCCAAGCTCAAAACCCATCAATACACATATCACCTCGATCTTCTAATCAAGACGATCACAATCCCGTTTGAATACCTAAAAAATACCCATTCACGCTCCCTTACGCGCCACAAGTGGATCTGACTACCACTTCCGTTCACGCCACGCGCAACTAGGTGCATCATATCACACACATAATTTTATTCAAATAAAATTGCGTGAGTAAAATACCTAACCCAGTACCTAGATTGTGTGGTAACTCCATCAATTATTCATAGCTTTGTACATGGTTCAAATCCTAGCAGTAACCCTTAATTTTTTAACCCTACAACAACATAAAACCTAATCAGCCACATAACTAGAGCAGACAACCACATCAACGTATTTCTTGGTCGTGAATATTTAAACTGGTTGTTCACTGTTCAAGAATTCTTGTTTAGGCAGTTCGTACCATCCATACATAGTGCTTTGACCTAAGATTTCAATTATTCTATGTTTTAGCAGTAGCATATCGTTCCATGGAGCTAAAGTAAAAAATATGGAAGAAACAAGAATTTCCACGACCCTACCACCCAGTCAATTATGTTCCACTTAATCTCTCTTTCATGGTCACATATCTTTAAATATTTCTCCTATTCCATGAATCCAATTTTTCATCCAGGAAAAGCCATGTTTTTCTCAACAATGTACATCAATATAAAACCTTCATCAGCCACATAACCAAAGCAAACAACCATATCAACGCTGTTGACTGCCACGTCGTTTGACATGTGACCATAGTAACCGCCACGCCATTTGCCACGGCACCATTTTTTATTGTCATATCACTTGTCACGTCACCACAGTTGACCGTCACGTCATCTGACACGTCACCATAGTTGATCGCCATATCAGCGTTTAACTGCCACGTCATCCAGAGCAGACCTTAACCCTTACTATCAACAAGTTCAGCTTAAACCTGTTCAGAATACCTTAAAGTAACTGGTTCAAACCGCAGTCTTTGGTTTTTACCACCTTTCAATGGCCTCTGACCTTATAAATATGGTTGAATCATCACCCAAGGACTCTCCAATCATCATTCAAACTGAGGGATCATCGTTCAACATCGATATCATTCTTGACGAAACCAACTATGATATATGGTCCCAATTGATGGAAATGCATATTACGAAAAAACAAAAGTTCTTATTTATTTGTGGTTCTACTCTAATTCCCGAAGAGGGAACTCTCGAATATAAAAAATGGCAGCCGGATAATCAGAGAGTGAAGCGCTGGCTCTTAATTTCAATGAAACTGGCAATTATGAAATGATATATCCGTGTTCCTACGGCACCGTTTTTTATGATGGAATTAATGAGTTGCGAGTTTTTTCTCTAAACCAACGGGCTTTTATTGCCAAATAACAAGGAAGACCATTGACTGAGTTCTACGGAGAACTGACTAAGATATTTAACGAATTGGATCACCGTGATAAAGTGGTCATGGAGAGTCCAAAAGACATGGAGTCCTACCAAAAATCTATTCAATATTTGAGGGTCCATATTTTTCTTGCAAGGTTGGATAACGAAATGGAACAAATTTGGGGTGAAATTTTACGGAAGGACCCGGTCCCTGACTTAGAGGAAGCTTATGCTTTGATTCATTGAGAAGCTTTATGGCGATGAACATTGATCACATAGATCGATACTGCAGTCATAGAAGCTTGAAATTACTCAAATTCCACTTCGAATTGGCATAATCCAGATAAACGGATCGAATCCTCGAACTGAACTAAGGACTACCAGTCCAAAGCTCGTGAATTGAATTCAAAGTATCCCCCATGTTCCATTTGTCAGCTCACTAGACATTTGAAGAAGAGTTGCTATGAAATTATTGGCTACCCAGATTGGTGAAGGGATTCTAGTAATAGTTGAACAAAGACGAATAATGGGGATGACAAACAGGCATCAGGGTTTCTTAAAACCACATGTACATCTAGTAAGGCTTTACATTCTTCTGTCTTTGTTTCAAATAATATATGGGTAATTAGTTCTGGTGCTACTGATCATGTGACATATAATTCTCAACAAGTTACTTCTCTTACATCATCATCTCAGACTTTTGTTTCCATAGCTAATGGTGCTCTATTCCTACTATGGGAAAATGATCAGTACTTCTATCTAACACCCTGAATCTAAGTTATGTCTTAGTAGTACCATGATTAACTTATAACCTCTTATATGTTGCACAAATAACTAATACTCTACATTGTGTTGTTATTTTTTTGCCTTCTCATTGTGTTTTTAAAGATATCCAGACGAAGCGAAGGATTGGTGATGGTGTTAGTCGCAAAAAAATGTACTACTTTGACTTGGAGTGGAAGAGCACAATTCACTTATATAAGGCCCTGCACACTAGTACTTAAGAGAAGAATGTTGAAGATGAAATTTGGTTATAGCATCGTCGGTTAGGTCACGCATTGTTTAACTACTTAAAGAAAATATTTCTTAAGTTATTAAATAAGGTTGACTTTTTTGTTTTTCATTATGAGACTTGTGAACTGGCTAAGAGCTATTGTGCTTCTTTTAAACCTCCAATGAATAAAAGTTTAGTTCCTTTTATGCTTATTCATTATGATGTTTGGGGTCCATCTCTCATTTCGTTTTTAAGTAGTATTCAATGGATTATTACTTTTATTAATGATTGCACTCAAATAACATGGGTATATCTAATGAAATCTAAGGGTGAAGTTAGTATTTTTTTTCAGGGATTTCATAAACAGATCAGTACACAATATAAGGCTATTATTCAAGTTCTCCATAGCGATAACGGTGGTGAGTGTATTGGTACATAATTATAAGCATATCTCAAGCTTCATGGTATTGTTCATCAAACCACATGCCCCTATACCCCTCAGTAAAACGTAATTGCAGAAAGGAAGAATCGAAATTTGTTAGAAGTGGTCTAAGCATCACTAATCGGCGCCAACACCCTAGTATCTTATTGGGTTAAAGCACTATCTTTTGCTACTTATTTGATCAACCTCATTTCTTTTGCAATGCTTGATTTTTAAACACCTTATGACGTCTTAGCTACATCTGTTTCGGCACCTACAATGTCGAATCTCCCCCCCCACGGGTGTTTGGGTGTGTTACATTCGTCCATTTACCGAAGGAACAATAAACAAAGCTTGAATCCTGTGCTCTTAAATGTGTATTTATAGGGTATGCATATTCACAAAAAGGGTATCGGTGCTATCATCCCTCAACTTAAAAAATGTATGTCACAATGGACGTGACTTTCCACGAAGACACTATGTAGTTTCATCAGCATGAACTTCAGGGGAACATTATAAGGAAGTTCAACTATCTGGGAATCCTAACGAGGAAGAGATTAGTTTAGTAGAGGTATTCCTAACTTCGACGTCACCAACAACAACTTTGCGTATCGAAATTGAGCCATTTTCTGACATATCACTAACAATCTTGCCCACTAAAGTTGAGCCGCCACTGCCTGACACAAATAACCAATCGTCCACTTTAGATACACCTGAAAATGAGTCCTCCCAGGTATCATCTCTTTTTATTCCTAGAAAATAACTTTCTAACCGATCAAATAGAGGTGTACATAAACCATATTTGATCTAGATTTCACAAGTAAAGCCAAATACCCTATGAGTAATTATGTGTCTTATGATTGGTTAACTACATCTAATAAATCTTTTCTGAATCAATTATCTTATGTATCTATTCCTAACAGTGTGTAGGAAGCCTTAATTAATCCCAAATAGAAATCAGCAATGGACTAGAAGATGAAATCCTTACTGAAAAATAATACGTGGGAATTGGTTATTGGTTGAACTACCAGCAGGAAAAAAGCAAGTGGGTTGCACATGGATTTACACTGTGAAATTTAAAGCAGATGGAACAATCGAAAGATTCAAAACAAGATTGATTGCAAAAGGCTACACACAGACACAAGGAATTGATTATCTAGAGACATTCGCACCCATAGCAAAGATTAACACCATGCGGGTATTATTTTCATTAGCAACCAACTTAGGTTGGCCTCTACAACAATTCGATGTAAAGAATGCATTTCTACATGGCGAGTTAGAAGAATAGGTGTATATAAAATTTTCACTTGGGTATAAGATTCCTCTTAAGCATACAAATAAAGTTTGAAATTTGAAGAAGTCCTTGTACGGTCTGAAATAATCTTCAAGAGCCTAGTTCGAGAGATTCACTAGATCGATCTGAAAGTTTAGTTACTACCAAAGCAATTCTGATCGTACTTTATTTTTGAAGAAAAATCACAAGAAGATTATAGCACTTATTGTCTATGTAGAAGACATGGTTGTCACCAAAAATGACCCTGACCATCGTGAACAAGAAGCATCGAAGGAGTACTTATCTCAGGAGTTCAAGATGAAAGATCTAAGGGATTTGAAATACTTTCTGGAAATCGAGGTGTGTAGATCTTCAAAAGGCATCTTTTTTTCTTAGATAAAATATGCCATAGACTTATTAAATGAAATCGGAATATTCTCTTACTAACCATCAGATACCCTTATAGAGGAATGATTGAAGTTAGAAATTGAACAGATCAAGCGCCGATTGATAAAGGGCACTATCAAAAATTGGTGGAAAAAATCTAGCAGACATAAGGCTTGACATATCGTATGCATTAAGTATGGTTGGTCAATTAATGCATAATCTGGGAGAAAAACATATGCAGGCAGTTATGAGGATTATCAATTATTTTAAGGCAGTACCTGGAAAAGGAATCTTGTTCCAGAAAAATGAGGATTTCCTAAATATTGAATGATATATTGATACTGATTGGGCAGGCAATATAGGCGACATAAGATCTACATCAGGATACTTCACGTTTGTAGGTAAAAATCTAGTCACTTGAAATAGTAAGAAACAAAAGGTTGTATCTCAATCAAGCACAGAAACAGACTATCGAGGAATGACAGTCAAAATCCAAGAGTTATTGTGGTTAAAGTTGTTACTAATAGATCTAGGTTATCCTCCGTAAGAACTAGGAATGGCAACGGGGCGGTTTTGGGGAGGTTTTGCTTAAAACTGAAATCGAACCGCATTCTTTTATTCCGAACCGAAACCGCAATGGTTTTTTTTTAAACCGAAACCGATCCAAATTAATTTATAGTTAACTGATCCGAACCGCCCCGAATAACCATTATTTTAAGCTAAAAATAAATTTTAGACATTAAATCTAGACACACAATTAGACTTCAAACAAATTAAGTATTCATTCTTCAAAAATAATATATATATTTTTATATAAAATAATATTTTCATATATTTTTTTTATATATTTTTTATATATAATAATATTTATATATATTATTTGTATATATATATATATTCGGAGTGATTTTTTGAAAAAAAACCGAAACCGAACTTGCGGCGATTTTTTTTAAACCCAAAACCGAACCAGTCTAAAAAAAAGGCCCCAAAACCACTCCAAACGGATCGGTTCGGTAACCCGACAAGTTGATTTTTTTTGCCACCCCTTGAAAGAACCTATGATACTAGACTGTGATAACAAAGTAGCATGCGATATTGCATATAATCTAGTTCAACATGTTAAGACAAAACATGTTGAAGTAGACAGATTATTCATCAAACAAAAATTAGAAGAGAATGTCGTTTCTATTCCACATGTACGCTCTGAAGACCAACTAGCTGACATAATCACCAAAGCAGTGACAAGAAAAATATTCGCTAAGTTAATTAACAAGTTGGGGAAGTTCGATATATGTGCACCAACTTGAGGGGGGTGTTAGAATATTACTAGAATATTAGAATATTTTTTAGAGTTGACTTGTATATCTATCCTTATTTAGCCTCTAGTATTTGTTATGTTCATACCAAGGACGATTTACTTCTTTATTTGTATCCTTTGTACGACCTATATAAAGGGTTATTTCTCTTGTATTATTTACTCAATTCAATATAATCCATATTCTCCCATCTCTCTCTATACGACAATAATAAGTAATAAGATTTTCCTTTTATTTATTTTTAGTTTTAGCTTGGACTTTGTGTCGTAAATTGTAGATTGGTCATGTACTATATCGCAGATTCGTGTCACTTGTTTACACAAGCATGTTTGACAAGTGTCTATACCTAAGAATTTGATTGAAAGAGTAGGAAAATAAAATATTGTAAATTTTTAGTGTTGTATAGTAAAATGGTTGATTCATTTATTAAAAAATTTTATATTATTGCCTTAAAAATTAGAACTATGTGGTTTCACATGCATGAAATTGAGTAATATTATTTTTTGTTGGCTTTATGCCATAATGTGTTTGGTCAGCTTTCACGTACCTCAACTAATCCCCACTCACGAATCTTAGCATGCCGTTACCCAAAATTGTTTTGTTGCTACCAGAAATTGACCTAGGGACTCTCAATCGACCCTAAAGCTCAAACACAGTGATGATCAATTGAGTAGTATTTTACAAGCGTAGATAAAGAGCAGTGCTACTAAGCCAACAAAAACAAAATACTAAAAGTACAGCCTAAAGTAACTTTTAACCAATCACTATTGATGTGTGGTTCAAATTTATTTAAACTACAACTTTTGGTATATTTTTTTCTAACTATCTCACATTAAAAATATAGTTTTCTTTTGGGTACATAATTAATTGACTAATAATAAAAAATATAGAAGCTAAATGTACGATTAATTTAAGACAAATGGAATAGTGTATTTAGCCAACAGTTAAGTAAATAAAATTATTTAAATAAATAACAAATAACAAATATTTTTAATTTTTAATTTTTAAATATATATATGGATATTTTTTCAAAAATATTGAAGGGGTACAATGACCATGTAGGTCCGTCCCTGTTTAAAATCTTATATTGGTCCTTCCACGTCTATAATCTTAGGCGGCGTTTGGTAAAATAACTGAAAATTGAAACTGAAAAAATTGTTTGTTTAGTTTTGAAAATTGTATCTGAAAAAATATTTTTTGTTTGAATAAAACACATCTGAAAACAGATTTTTTATATCATAATTTTGCCCTTATTAGTTTATTTAGATCACATGATTTTAAATGAAAATAAAAAATGACCATATAATTTAAAATTTTCCACCAAGCTAAACCATTTCATTTATGAAACGAGCTCAGAGCTTGTATAGAAACAAGAAAGTGTGAATGTCATTTAGAGCTCTATTAAGGTCACTATTTGAGAGTTAAAATAATTTCATAGACTCGTGATCATAATTCATATAGAGTAGTGAATAATGAATCTCATGCAGCTAAAAGTTGTGAGTTAAAATATATCATAACTTTGACAACTGATATCGGATCTCCATTCCAATAAAAAGTTTTGAAGAAAACTGAATTCAAAAGTTAGTGCAAAGAAGGGTAAATATACAATTAAATTGAATCAAAATTAAAGAAATATTTGCAGCTTTATTTATATTTTTATTATTCTTTCGAAAAGGGAAACACATATGAAGACATACCATTACTAACTAAATTAAGAAACTACTCTTAGAAACAAAGAATCTTTAAGACAAAGAGTAATTTCATATTCTTTGCACTCTTATTTGTACCCTTAAGGAATGTTTTATTTTGCAAGTGATGTGAGATTAGATACAGTTGGTGAATAATAAATAGTTTAGTTTTATTAATTTAGTAGTTAGTATTCAAAGAGTTATTTTTAGCTAAACCTTTAGTTTGTTGTTATTCCCTTTATCACTATATCCCATATTCCATATATTTGCATAATCATTAGAGTTCGCCCGAGATGACGGGTATTTCAAATGCTCACAAAAATTTGATTGATCATAAATCACAACTCCAAAGGAAGACCACAATTTAGACAAATTTCAACATGCCAATGTTTAAAGACAAAATTTGAAAGTGATTATAAACAGGTGATTTCTTTAGCTTTTTAGGACCTAGATCCTCCTTGGGAAATTGTAGCTGTTCTTTTAGATGTCCGGAGTTTAGTGCCTAAGTTTGATTTTAAGTTTTACTACATTCCCAGATTGGTTAATGCTATAGCGGATAAGGTGGCTAAAGCTGCGTGTTAATTGTATTACACTAATTCACAATAAAAAGAAAAGACAAGCAGCTACTATGTAGCCTCATCTTTCAAATTGTTTGATACCAAAAAATAATTGTTTCATATTCATTACACTATATTTTTTATAATAGAAAAATTGTTTTACATTTGAAATTGTTGAACTATTATTATCAAAGCATGAGCACTTCCATTATGAAACACCAAATTTACTTATGTTAATAAAACAGTTTTTCAAGTGTCAATCATGGAAATGACATGATTGGGAGCTCTAATTCTATGTTCAATCAAACACCCATAGCACCTCTAATTCCATGTTTAATCAAACAACAAAATGAATCATAAACAAAGCCTTAAAAACCATGATGAATTAAACACCCAAATTAATCAAGAAGAGGAATGAAGGGTGTAACACCCCCGCCTTAATTAGTAGGATAACACTCGTAATTAAGACCTGGAGCGTTACTAACTCACTTTAGACCAGCTAAAATGGGCAACAAATCCATATAAATCATATAACATGGAATAAACAAATATGATACTAATGCTATGGGCGATAATATAAAACAGGAGTGTAATATACATCACACACATACATGTAATTCAAAAAACATACGAAAATCATGTCAACATGTATTACAGAATATACAGCTACTTAGGCTACTCGTGGCTTACCATATACACACATGTATAGCAAAAATGAGTTGGTATCAAAGTCCTTTACTTCGTTCCCGACCCAGTCGCTTCCTTAGTCTTATCTGATTCTGGGGTACCTGAATTTGTTTACATAAAATAGGGTGAGCTCATAGCTTAGTAAGGGAAATAAAAAGAATGTACAAAATGTAATTAACAGTTAATCATAAATCATGGCTCAACCAATGCATGGATGTGCATATGCAGGTTACCTCCCTTGTGTCAACCATTATGTCGATATTGCCAAGAAAATGCCAAGCCGGGTCGAATCATAATCATAAGAATAAGAATGGGCTTGACCGCCCCACAGAATAATCCGAACACGATAGCAATATACATCTTCCGGCCTATGGAAGATCAATATCATGTCATAATAGAATTGGACCACATGTCCACCAATATCATATCAAAAGAATCATAAGTGCTTTGCCAAGGTTTAAATTTTTAGGCTATTCATCGCTGGCTTTAGATAGCCGACCTCATTGATGCCCCCCGGGAGTTTAGGAATTTTTAACCCAAAGGCACCGAGCCCTACTTATTTTCACAATGGGAAGCATCAATCAATACATATTCCCTTCCTCCTCGAAGGGTCGCGATAGAATCATAATTGGATCCATCACGGGATCATATCTCATTCAAAATGATACAACAACCATAAGAAGCTTCCAGCATCATAAACAAGAGATATACTCCTATACAATAGGCCATAAGAATAATTCGAGCTTGCCGAAAGATCTACAAGACCACGGTTGACATAATAATGATGCACAATATGTATAACATACTAACAAATGAACATTTGAAACAACTTATGCCATATAACTCTAACAAATCTCTATACATGTCCCTTGATGTATATAATTCATCAATTAATCAATTTCAAAAATATACAACATTTATACATCCAATGGAGATTTCATGTATCTCAAATAACACATGTATACCAAGTATAAATGGTATATATTGCTTCAAAACACATGCTTATAGCTTTATAAATCATAAAATATCATCATCTTCATAATGTAAAAATTCTTAAAATAATTACAATGAAAACATGATGATTTACAAAGAATAAAATCATATTATCGGGTTTTAAAAATATTTAAACCCTTACCTCAAATTAATAAGCCAAACAGAAGAGAAGAAGATGAAGACCGAAACCCCGTTCGATGAAATCCCAAAATTCCTACGACACCGCAATCCTCTCATTGCGTAGAACAATTTCTCCTAAAGCTGAATCGAATTCCAGACGATAAATAAAGGTGAAATCTAAAGAGAGAAATAAGAAGAAGCTCAGCTCTGAAAATTTGGCTTAACCATGAAAGAAAAACAGATAAAAGGGGCTCTAGACTCCTTAAAAATTCGCAACCGACTGACAACAGTCGCCAGTTAGCCCCAACAGGCGCCTGTTAGGCCCACAATAGGTGCTTGTTTGCCCTTAACAGCCGCCTCTCTAACAGTGAGGCAAAAATGAATCTAAGTGCATCCCAAATAGTCGCTTGTTTCACACAACAAGCGCCTCTTACACCCACAATGGTAAAATTCAATATGAAGCATACTTAAATCATTTAACAACCATTTCTACATTAAACACATTGAACCAAACATAATTTACATTAATATAGATACAGGGCATTACAAAGGGAAAGAAATTAGAGTACCTCTGGATGTGCTCCAGCGTCTGTGGAAGAGAGAATAGAGAAGAAACTGCGAGTTGCGGGTAGAAGAGGAAGAAATTGTGCGTTGTGTTGTGTTTTGAGGGTTTTGAAGAGGGTAAAGTAAGTATTTTACAATAGGATATTTTAAGTTTTTAGATTTAAGTGGCTAATTTGCCACATAAATTTTTTAATGCAAATTTTCAGTTTTAAGTGGCAAACCATTTAATTTTTTTGGCAAACAAACAACCTTTTTAGATTTTAGTGGCCAAAATAAACGACCCCTTATATTACTAAATCTATAGACTATAGTGGTGGATTTTTATATGAACTGAAACTATAAGCATTGTACCTATCATTTTTTAGATTAATTATCTTATTTAGAATTTAGTATCATGAGTGCCAAAAAATAGAATAGCTGATAAGAGTGCTAGTTACTATGACAAGCCGGTCATACTCTTCTTAATCAGGGAAGGGCGAGCATATTTTATAAGGTTTAGTCAGCCAATATTCTAAAAACATTAAAGATGTAAGATAAATAAAGAATTTCAAATTCAAATCAACTAGGAGGATAATCACAATCCCGCGAATTAAAGAACTGCCACGGATAACCCCTATCTTATAAATAAAGAATTTAGTGTTTGTTACCTAATATAATACTACGTACCATATACGACTTGTAAATCCCTAATCCTATACATTATAAATAAGGGAATGGTATATTATAAACAGGACTTGAGGCATAATTCTGATAATCACCATAACTAAAAATCTTGTACTACATTGTTCCTCGATATAGTATAAGAAAATCACAACCCTAAGGGAGGATGTGCTCAGACTTGGCTTATCTCCATTACTCCTTCGGTCCACTTCCGTCCAATGGGGTCTAATTCAAGGGTTAAATGGATGTTTTTTTTATGAAATTTGGTAGAGGATGATCTCCATAATAAATAGATCATGTCCACAAAATTTTATCAAGAAATTCATACCGGAAGTGGGTGTAGTAAAAATTTGATGCATTTGTTCATTTTTGACCATTCAAATTTTAGATCAACCTTTCATCCATTTCTAGATTGAATTTTCATATGAAATTTTGTGGAAATGATCTCTGCTCATTCTAGAGATCATCTCTACCAAGTTTCATAAAAAAAATTCATTTATTTAGTTCTCAAACTAGACTTGTTTAACGGAATTAGACTAAAAGGTAATAGAGAGGAGCCAAGTCCAACGCACTCTATACCTACTATCCGTTGGTCAGGAACCGTCCTATAACAAAAAATCTCTCTTTCTTATGTTTGTTCATATTATATTCCTCTTTCAATCTTAATTAATGCTCTAGCACGACTCATAATTATTGTGCGTTACTAACTAGCGAATTTGTTGACTGAAAAAGAAATCAAGAATATTTCAATTAACCATTATACAAATTTCAACAAAGTTAATAATTAAAAATACAACTTATCTTGTAGCGTAAAATTTAATACATTAATTGTGTCTAAAAAAAAATAAGAATCACACAGACAAAGTAATTTATATCCATTCATATGTGTTGACAGCGGGCTCATTTGGTTTGAGTTCCACTTATTTTTTACTAATTTTTAGTTGGGACACTATAGTAACCCCAATACCATATTTTATAAAATTATTGATAAAGACCTCCACAAGCGACACCCAACTTAAAAAAAATAAAAAAATGGGAGAAAACCTATTTTATATGTAAAGAGATTTCAAATAAAGGACAACCCCATTTTTGTTTAAAAAATCACTTGAACTTTAAAAGATAAATTCATCTCCTCAGGGGAAAGTGATTATTTTGCTTCATTGATCTATTAATACTTGTAATCAACACTTAAAGTTTAAACATAGCTAATGGCATTTTATAAGGGAAAAAAATGTCATTCTACAATATTTGGTCACACATTGCCGACATAATACTATAAACTCAGCAATTTATCACAGAATCGTGTCACAAAACTCGGCAAATTCGGTAAAAATACTTGGTGACTTTCTGCTGAGTTTACTGACTCAATTCGGTAATAAGTTGCCAAATTCATAGTGTTAAATCAGCAACGTATGGAAGACTCTTAGTGGTGTTTATCTTCCCTTGCGAAATGTATTACGTATTACAATGCCAAAGATAAAATAAATAAATAAAAACTTACTTGGTCAGATTAATGAGAATGGTGAAGTAAGTTGATGAGCCGAATAAAGGGGCAAGAGTTTCGGTTTTGTATTTGTTCCAAGTGAAAGTTAATTTGGTATTTTGTTTAGACAGTGATGCGTATTTATTGTAATTTTATGTAATGGAGCAGTTAAATCCCTAATTTTGTAGCTACAACATCAAATAGTTGGTATTTTAGTTGCCATACAAAAAATAATCTAGTTTTAAATTTGTGGTGTCCTGGATATAAAAGACAGTGTATACAACATTACCCATTTTTTTTTCTTTGTTAGACGGTAAATTAGTTCAATAAATTGTTCTATTAACAAAATTTTACAGAAAAATAACTCTTTTTGCTTCAAATGTATTCTATATTCATTTTAGAACAGAATTAACTTACCAAATCCCAAACCAAATACTTACGATTTTCTACCATTTAAAGGTCATTTAACTTATTGCAAAGCTACCCTTTTGAATTCGAGCTACCCTCTCCTAAAAATAGGGGATATATCTATTTAAATATATCTTTATTTTTATATATTTTTCCTTTTCTAATAATGTAGATTTGCAAATCTTGTTCATAAAAAATTGTGAATTTTTTTAAGATCAAGGAAAACGACAAAATTCCCGCACGTGTATAGGAATAGAGAGGATTTGCTGGAATAATAATCTGTAAGAGTACAACCTATAAAGCACGGAGCAACACAAGTCTTTATTTGCTCACATGACGACTCTCCTTTAATCGACCAAAAGGTAATTACTATATGCCTAGCTCATGTCTTCCCTTACTTTCTTCTTCTCCAAATTTTTTGTAGGTTTAATTCTAAATTGATTTTAGCCTTCTAGTCTCTCGCTCTTTGCTTTTTTATCAACATCTTCATATATTGAAATTGGTTTTCCTTCTTTTTTATTCATTATTATTACTATCAGGATCCTCATATCAATATCTAAGTACATAATTAAATAAAGAAATAGCAATGGATATGTCATCCATCAGATGGGACTCCCAACAGGTAAAATTTGCACAAAAATTTTGTTCACAAAATAATGTGTTAAATATGTGATTGATTGAATAGCAGGATTCATGGTGAGTCTAATCTATATATTGATTGGTTGAACAACATGACCTATAAAGCCTTCGTCATATTTGACACATAATTTCATGAATGACTAGCTACCCACCCCTATAATGAGCAAACCAGATCGAAAAGCCATTAATTAGTAACTCTTAATTTTTGAATTGTGCGCTGATTCAAAATCACAGGGAATGGAGGATTGCAACTATATGAATCACCTCCCAATGGGCTATCTAGAATTTGAAGCTCTTGATGAATTCAAACCACCACCTCCAAATTACAGAAACTCCTTACCCTCGCAGAGCTACATCTCTAATGTTACATCTATCGAAATTAACTCACCTACCAAGAAGATGAAGACAGACAGCAATTGGAATAATTTACCAAGTACCACTCGACACATTTCTCTAAAAAATTCGTCCTCCTCTTTGTCATCATCCCACCTTATTTCCTTCACCAACTCACATCATCCGCCTTGTGGAAATTTAGATTCCATTGTGGAGCCTAAGAATGAGGTAGTAATGTTTAATGACGATCATACGACCATATCGCCAACATACGCACCACAAGGTGGGCAGGGGATCAAGAGGGGTACGGGCCCACTGACTAGGAGTCCGTCTCATGCTTTGGATCACGTATTAGCTGAGAGAAAGAGGAGAGAGAGGCTTGCTGAGCGGATAATAGCTCTCTCTGCCATCATTCCTGGCCTAAAGAAGGTACTCAAAAATTTGGATCCTCCTTCGTTAAAATTATCATATATATATGCAGAACTGGGGCCTGACAAAGCAGCTTGCAGCACAGTGTATAACAAAAGACAAATACAATATTAGTTATACCTTAACAAATATTGTTGTTTATGCAGATGGACAAAGCTTCTGTACTAGGAGATGCAATCAAGTACTTGAAGCATCTTCAAGAACGAGTGAAACAGCTAGAGGAACAGGCCAAGAAGAAATCGGAGGAGGAATCAGTTGTTTTAGTGAACGAGTCTAATCTCTCTGCTGACGATGATTCGTCTTCGTGTGAAGAGAATTCTGGTGGGTGCTTCGAAGAATCGCGATCTGAAATAGAAGCTAGAGTTTCGGAAAATAATGTTCTTATTAGAGTCCACCGCGAGAAGAAAAAGGGGTTTGTATTGAAGATGATAAGAGAAATAGAGAAGCTTCATCTCAGTGTCATCAATAGCAGTGTCTTGCCTTTCGGGAATTACAAAATAGATATAACTATTGTTGCTCAGGTAAGAAATTAAACGCTGTTTTTATGGTAATTAATGGTCAAGAATGTGACTTTATCAACTATAGCTAAAATGTCATATTAAATTTAGAAACGCTAGTCTTAATTTAAGACGTATGGCCAACATTTTTAATCTAAAATAGAATGACTAAAATTGTGTTTTTATGGTAATTAATGGTCAAGAATGTGACTTTATCAACTATAGCTAAAATGTCGTATTAAATTTAGAAACGCTAGTCTTAATTTAAGACGTATGGCCAACATTTTTAATCTAAAATAGAATGACTAAAATTGTTTATTCGGCTATATTTGGACTCACTGAAACAGTGAAACATACAAATCTCCATTTCTTGCAGATGGATGCCGAATTCAGCCTGACAGTAAAGGATCTTGTGAGAAATCTGAGATTGGCTTTACTATAAATTCCGTAAATAATTCGACGAGGAAATAAGCTAAAAATTACTGACCTCGGTACAGTTAATTTTTATGCCCCATTATTCTAGATCTCATCATAGAAGCTTGGACCTGAGACATCTATCCATTTTTTGGCCATTTTGCTATTTGATCAAAGCATATACATTTTGATGCAAAACTGGAAATGCATTGGGGTTCTCTTTTATTAAAACCCCGCCTTTTTTTGGCCGAGTATTTAAAACCGCGTTTGGGTATATATGCTGAAGAGACATCTAGCAAGCTAGGCCTTTGAAGGAAATTATTAAAACCAGGTTTTTCAAAATCAAAATCAAAATTATTTTTTTTTCCTCTTGTCCTCTCGAATTGTTCCATTCAGGAGATTAGGATCGGGTTTTCTAACGGGGATAATCATATCAGTATAGTATGGGGACCTTTGTAAGTGTCAATTGTGTGTTTTGTATCTTTTGACTTTACAAGCGTAAATTAAGTGAATTTGGTTCTTTCTAATGTATATCTATTGTTGGTGTGTTTTGTTGTTTGACTTGGTAGATAAAATTTTAGGCTTTGTTTGATAGTAACATGGAAAATGATAAGAAAATTAAATAACTAATTTAGGTAAGAATATATATCGAAAATAAGTTGAGGAATGTGGTGAGATGATCTTTATCTCATATTCAATTTTGTGAGTATATGTCTTTCATCCTCTCCTTTTATGTTTTGTGAAAAAAAATAATCCATCACCGCCCAAAGAAATTTTTTTCATAGAAGAAACCAAAAGTAATAGTAAATTCCGCCATATATCTCATCTTATTTTCTATTTTCTTACAAAAAATACATTGTTTTTTTTTACTATTTTCCATCTTGTTAATCAAACGGTGTCTTAACTCGTAATGTTTTTATTAGAAGTTTTAAATACTTATGTGTGTCAAATGTGTTTGTGCAGTAACTTTTCGTGAATATCACTGTGTTTATAATTTCTGGAGATTAACCATCTTATCGGAAATTGTAAATCCTTTTCAATATGTACATATTTCTGTGTGTGTCATAGAGACAATTACCTCAAATCGAGGAGTAAATTTTTAGCCTGCAAACTCACTAGTCCGTCTTTCACATATATATGTTTTTTTTGATCAACCGTGTGTTACATATTAAAGTTTCGTTTGATTGCAGAGATGCAAAATAAAAATAATTTGAGTTAGTTTTGATGAAAAGATGGAAAATAAGTTGAGTAATAGAGGTGATATCCTCTTGATTTTTAAGTTTTTCCATAAAGAAATTTTCTTTGCTTGGTAGTGAATAAAAAATTTCCACCAAAAATATTGAAGGATGGAGGATATATACTCATAAAATGAGTAACATCTCTCATCTCATTTTCTATCTTTTCACACAAACTAACTAAATTTATTTTACTTTTCCATCTTTGCAATCAAACGGAGCCTAAAGTTTATGTTTGGCATAGCTTTCACACGTTTTTAATTATACATTAATTTCATGAATAAGTATAAAACTTATTGTTATTTATATTGTGATAGTTCATATGGTGATTACTCTGAAAAAAAAATTAAAAAATTTATAAATTCTTAATATCGTGAAAAGAAAGAACACGCAGAAGGGCCCGTTCGGTAACATTTTCGGAGAATGTTTTCTGAGAATATTTTCAGAAAATGAAAATGAGAAAATGAATTTTTCGAGAACGAAAATAGTGAAAACATTTTCCGAGAACAAAAATAGTGAAAATGAAGATTGCAAGAGTGAAAATGGTGAAAACATTATTTTGGTATTTTTTGCGTTTTATGCTTTAAACTTGATTTCATTTTCCGAAAACGTTTTTCGTGTTTTTGTCAATATCCCACCGAACGCATTTTTTATCCGTTTTGAACTCAAAAAACAAAAACAGATTTCTAAAAACGCTACCGAACGGACCCTAATAAATTCTTGTTTGAAAACGTAGTTACAACTATGTTACTGTGACCTTTGAAGAGACACCGATACAAAACCAAGTAATAAAGCAAAGATTTAGTTGGTTGAATTTTTATTTTTTTAAGAGAATTAGGATGAAGATAAGCCAACCTAGATTAACAATAAAGGGCCGTTGGATATATTTCTTCCTTATAAGAGATAAGTAGAAGAACTTATTCCTGATTATATCGAAGTGCGTTTATTGAATCCTGAAACATATCTTTTTAATATTTTTTTTTTATTTTTGAGACGGAAGTAGTCCTCAGCGCGCTGCTGTCCTCTTAATTACGGCATAATAAGTTTGCCCCGTCAATATTTTTTCATTACTATTTGCTTGCTCCCCATTTACTATAATAGCTCATTTGGTTCAAAATTTAAATTATTTTAAAAATGTTAAATTTCATTCCAAAACAATTCTCACGTTTGGTTTAAATTTTAGGTCTGGAATAAATGATTCCATGTACCAACATTTCTCCTCAAGTTCTCACATTTAAATCATAAGGAATATGCCATTACCGGTGGGCATCTTTTTTAATTTTTCTTGTTATGACTAAAATAATTCTCTTTGTTATGAATAAATAATTATTTTTCCATCTGCATGTGTATAAAATTATTGTTTGGAACTTTTTAGTTACGTTGCTGCAAAAAAAAATGTTTGGAACTTTTTTCTTTTCTTTTTTCCTGTTGTAATTTTTTTAAAATTACAAAAATTATAATTTTTGTAGGATAGTTATTAGGCATGTATAATTTTTGTAATTTATTATAGTAATTGTCCCTTTTGAAAAAATTAGTAAGAGGTGTCTTCTCATCTTATAAAATGAATGGTATTTTTGTAATTGATACTATATTCCATTCTTATTTTCAATTGAACTAAACATAGTGAAAGTAATGTAATATTCCAGGAATAAAGTATTTATGTCTGAGGCATCCTAGATGCCTGGAAAAAAGCTTTCCAGGAATCAAGTATGCCCATTCAATTCACAAAACTCGAACCAAATGAACCCTAAGGCCTCATTTGGTTCACGGAAGGGAAATCAATTCCCTTATCTTTCCCATAAAGGCGGGGAACCAAATTTCCTGTCACATTTCTTTTTTTTGTGTTTGGTAAAGCATAGAAAGTATTCAGGTAAGGGTATTATTATCTAATTTTTTTATATATAATAAATGCTTGGCAATCACATGGGAAAATCAATCCCATGTGTTTTGAGATGAATGGTTTTACCCCCTACTTTGAGAAATTATTGGCTGCAACGGTGATGCCATGTCATTTTGCTGATGTGGTATCACCACCCAATCACAGCAATCCATGTGGAATCCACAAATTTCATTATACAGGGCACCCAAAATATTAAACCCACCTTCTCCATTGTCGACCACCTTCTCCACTGCCAGCCTCTTCGAACAACCACCGCCTTTCAAATAAAAAAGAAATATACCTTCTCCACCGCCAGCCACTTCGAACAACCATCGCCTTTCGAATAAAAAAGAAATCTAAACTTTTAAAAACCTCAAATCCTTCACTTCCACCACCGCCAAAAGAAGAAGAAAGAAATAAGGGATTTCAGCTTCGTCAGAACTGAGACTAAAGTGTTCGGCCAAATTTGGGATTAATTGATTGAAAGTCAAATGAAATTGAAATCAAACCCACCAGTGCCGACGACTTGAGATTACTTATATATACCTCAACCAATTTTATACAGGTCCAAATAAAAAAAAAGGCAACAATAACATACACATGTACAAAGATGGTGGACGATGACGATGATTTCGACCACAATTTTGCTTAGATCTGATTTGTAGAGACATATGGGTTTGATATTGGGGAGGATGAGAGAGAGGAATGGAGATGGTGGTGGCGAAGGCGATGGAGGCAATTGTAGTGGCTAGAGGGGGTGGTGGTTGAGGGATGGTCGGAGATGGAGATTGAGTTCGGAGATGGTGATCAATTTGTGTGTATATATATACACATACGTGTGAGAATCCGCAAATGCGACCCCCGGGTCTCAACCCCTCGTTGGTGGGCGTCTGAAACGTCGGAAAGGATTCCGTTGTTCCATTTGCTTCTATGTGTTGATAATTCATATCGGGTGTCCCTCTATCCTATTTCTAGATGCAAGAGGGTTCGTTCAGAGTCGCCAGTACGTTTTACGAGAAAACGGACAAAATAGTTGTGTAAGAGGAAAGGCTACAGGTAAGCCTTTCTTTACACGTTTGTCTACGAAACCAGGATTCTATAGAGTTCGGGAACTATATTACGGTTTGGGAAGGTGTTAAGCACCCATTCCGCCCTTTCGGTCTCTAGTGGTTTTATATGTTTACTCTATGTTGGAAAACTTGGATGCTTTTACTGATATTCTACTGCTTTCTGGAAATAACTAATGAAAACCTGATTTTCGAGCGCGTTAGGAATCTACCACAACTATGTCGCCACTTCGCTTACTAGGACGGGGATCGACCTGCCCGGTCAGGTCGCGGGGTGCGGGGCAGCGCCCCGTTAGAAAAATCGAGTTTTAAACAAGTCTACAATAAAACTAATATACAAATATCTTATTTAATTACTAGAAGAGACTTTAGTTACCTTCCCGACGATATATATAAGAATAAGAGAGAGAAAATATAATACGGCAGAGAAGACCTCCGGCGAATATTAGCTTTTCCTCTTAGAAATATTTCCAGCGGTCTGACTCTAGAAGGTGGTACACCGGGTGCCAAGATTAGATCCGAGACTCTTGCGGAAATAAATGTTATCGCAGATGCTTCCGGGGAAGGCTTAAAGATTAGAAAATATCAGAGAGAATAAGGAATTTTAGTATAGAAATTGTGGCGAGAAGTTGCCGTCCAGAACCCTTGGGGGTGTTGGCCTATTTATAGTGCTCGGGAGAGATTGTCGCGCGACATTCCCCAGAAAGGGCAAGTGTCGCGCGACATATCTCTTTGTCGCGCGACAAACGGCTGAAGTGATGGGTTCTGACACTGTGATGTGTCAGAAAGTGGTTGGTCGGGTGCAGAGAGGGATTGTCGCGCGACATAGTGGGATTGTCGCGCGACAAGCGGCTGAAGTGATGGCTCCTGACACTGTGATGTGTCAGAAAGTGGTTGGTCGGGTGCAGAGATAGATTGTCGCGCGACATAGTGGGATTATCGCGCGACATTCCAATGATTGTCGCGCGACAATGTGATATGTCGTGCGACAATCCTTCATAAAAAAGGTTTGTTGGCCAACAAACCCACCAAGGGTAGTTTCGGGTGCTTGGGTGGGTCCCGAACCTAAAAACAGTAGTTCTCGAAGGTCGTTAGGGTTCTTGCGGGGGTCACGGATCGGGGTGTCTACAGACCCTCTCGACTCAAGCTCCTTGCTTGCAAGGAATTGAGGCGACTGGAAGATACTTCGATTTGTGGCTCCCGCAAGAACCCTAAGAGAGTGTGCGTATGAAAGAAGTGCTTGTGAGTGCCTCCGGAGAGGGCTTGTGCCTGTAGGAAGGACTTACTCTGCCTCTGAAGAGGGCTTTCGTTACCTCGTTGCCTTTGTTTAGATGGCTTGATTTGCTCTACTTGCCTCAGATGGGAGGACTACCATGCGTGCCTCTCTGGGAGGGCTTAACCTCAGGTGGGAGGACTACCAATGTGTGCCTCTCTGGGAGGGCTTAACCTCAGGTGGGAGGACTACCATGCGTGCCTCTCTGGGAGGGCTTAACCTCAGGTGGGAGGACTACCATGCGTGCCTCTCTGGGAGGGCTTTTGATCTGAAAAGAGAAAGAAAATTGCCTCTGGGGAGGGCTTTTGTGAGTAATTTTGCCTCTGGCGAGGGCTTGTGTTTTGTGATTTGCCTCTAGAGAGGGCTTGTGCCAGTAGAAAGGACTTGTGAGTGATGTTTTGCCTGTAGAAAGGGCTTATGTGAATGGATTGCCTCCGGAAAGGACTTTCACCTAAAAAGGGCTTAGTGATTGGTTTGCCTCCGCAGAGGGCTTATGTGAATGGATTGCCTCCGGAGAGGGCTTGTGCCTGTAGAAAGGACTTGTGAGTGATGTTTTGCCTGTAGAAAGGGCTTATGTGAATGGATGCCTCCGGAAAGGACTTTCGCCTAAAAAGGGCTTAGTGATTGATTTGCCTCCGCAGAGGGCTTATGTGAATGGATTGCCTCCGGAGAGGGCTTGTGCCTGTAGAAAGGACTTGTGAGTGATGTTTTGCCTATAGAAAGGGCTTATGTGAATGGATGCCTCCGGAAAGGACTTTCGCCTAAAAAGGGCTTAGTGATTGGTTTGCCTCCGCAGAGGGCTTATGTGAATGGATTGCCTCTAGAGAGGGCTTGTGCCTGTAGAAAGGACTTGTGAGTGATGTTTTGCTTATAGAAAGGGTTTATGTGAATGGATGCCTCCGGAAAGGACTTTCGCCTAAAAAGGGCTTAGTGATTGGATTGCCTCCGCAGAGGGCTTATGTGAATGGATTGCCTCCAAAGAGGGCTTGTGCCTGTAGAAAGGACTTGTGAGTGATGTTTTGCCTGTAGAAAGGGCTTATGTGAATGGATGCCTCCGGAAAGGACTTTCGCCTAAAAAGGGCTTAGTGATTGGTTTGCCTCCGCAGAGGGCTTATGTGAATGGATTGCCTCTAGAGAGGGCTTGTGCCTGTAGAAAGGACTTGTGAATGATGTTTTGCCTGTAGAAAGGGCTTATGTGAATGGATGCCTCCGGAAAGGACTTTCGCCTAAAAAGAGCTTAGTGATTGATTTGCCTCCGCAGAGGGCTTATGTGAATGGATTGCCTCCGGAGAGGGCTTGTGCCTGTAGAAAGGACTTGTGAATGATGTTTTGCCTGTAGAAAGGGCTTATGTGAATGGATGCCTCCGGAAAGGACTTTCGCCTAAAAAGGGCTTAGTGATTGATTTGCCTCCGCAGAGGGCTTATGTGAATGGATTGCCTCCGGAGAGGGCTTGTGCCTGTAGAAAGGATTTGTGAGTGATGTTTTGCCTGTAGAAAGGGCTTATGTGAATGGATGCCTCCGAAAAGGGCTTTCGATGTGTGGGTGCCTCGAGAAGAGGGCTTTGTGTGCGTAAGTGCCTCGAGAAGAGGGCTTCGTGAATGTAAGTGCCTCGAGAAGAGGGCTTGTGTTTGCGTGGGTGCCTCGAAAAGAGGCTTGGTTCTCTATAGTGGCAACTGATGAGAAGCTAAAGAGAGAGGTCTCTGAGGAAAAAGTGCTCATTTGGGAGTTTTAAAAACCCATTCTAAAAGTTTTGCTTTCTCTGGGAAAAACTGAAAACTTGTTTTGTAAGTTATTTTATTCCAAAAGAGGAGTTTTCACGATGGATTTCTTGATTTTTGTACTTCGTGCGTAGCAATGATTCAACCGTTTGCTTGTTTCTAAGTCGTTTCTGATTTCATCAAGCTGAGAAGGAAATCTGTTTTGAAGGAGTCTCTGATCTCTTTGATATTCATTGGCCATTCTTTGAGGCACTTTTGTAAGCCCACATCGTTTTCTGTTTTTCGATGTCCTTATTTCTCCCTCGTTCGGGGAAGCTTTTCCTGCCTTTTCTGTTTTTGGTCAAGAGCTTCTTTTCCCGTTTGGCGTGATCAGGAGCCTTACTCACCCAAGACGAAGCCCTGAGCCGGTTTGGCCTAGCTGTCACTCTTGGTGTGGCTCTCCCTGCCACTCTATACAATTCTGTTTCTCTCGCTCACTCTGGGCGCTCATGCGGGATTTTTCTCTTTTCTACTCTTTCAATTTTTTCTATTCCCGTCTTATCTGATATTTTCTCATTCTCATTTGCTAGATTTCAGTCTTCTAGAGATCAGAGATTTCTTTGTAGGCTGTTTGCTCTCGCGATTTGAAGAAACGACTTAGAATATGGCATTTGATATTATCGTGCGAGTGTGTGTGTGTTTTTTCTGCATAAAAGTCGAGAAAAACCACCTTGAAGTTCCCCTACTGAAAAATGCCAAGTTTGAGATATGATTGGCCATGCGACAGTTCAATGGAGTAGGTTTTGTCCCACAAGCGGGCTCTTTTCTTCTCATTCTCTTATTCTCTCTCTAGCTTCTCATTTCTCGAGTTTTCCCGTATCTGGATGCTCAGGGTGTTCTTCGATGCAGTCTCTATTCTAATGACAAGGATGATAGGGTAGATTGTGACCGCAGTGTGATCTACTAGGATGTGAAGTGCGCTAAAAATGTGCATGCTCGTGTTTGGTGATCTTATTTGAAAGATAATGTATGCTATGCATGTACTAGTGAAGTGGTGTTTGAACATGTTCGATAACTTGATATGTAAAAGTATTGCTTGCAGGCTGCAGATACTTTCCATGCTGTTTTGTTGATCCTGATTCGCAGTTTCCTGCATGTTTAAACAAACATTAATTAATTCACATAATTATCTCAATAGTAACATCCGATTTTTGGAACTTACATACTTTTACCTTTCAAACCTTAAGGACTCTCGTAATTTACTCTAAAAAATCGTATAGCTCTCATAACTACCCAAAGTACCCTCAGGTTTTGAAAACTACATATTTTTTCCCTATAGGCCCATAACTCTCGTAATTACCCCAAAGTACCCTCAGGTTTTTTTTTAAAAATTACATAATTTTACCCTCTTATTATATAACTCACATAATTACACGAAAGAACCCTCAGGTTTTGACATAATTTTACCTTTATAACCCTATATCTCTCGTAATTACACCAAAGTACCCTCAGGTTTGGAAAATTACACAATTTACCCTTATAACCCTATATCTCTCGTAATTACACCAACGTACCCTCAAGTTTTGGAAAATTACACAATTTACCCTTATAACCCTATATCTCTCGTAATTACACCAAAGTACCCTCAGGTTTGGAAAATTTACACAATTTACCCTTATAACCCTATATCTCTCGTAATTACACAAAAGTACCCTCAGGTTTTGGAAAATTACACAATTTTACCCTTATAACCCTATATCTCTCGTAATTACACAAAAGTACCCTCAGGTTTTGGAAAATTTACACAATTTACCCTTATAACCCTATATCTCTCGTAATTACACCAAAGTACCCTCAGGTTTCCTACACATATTTATATAAAAGTACCCTCGGGTTCAATACAGAGTAAAGAAATACATGCTGGTGAAAAATAGGCCTATAATGACATAAAAAATGATGACCATCAGGCCCCTGCAAAATTGAAAGGAACTAAGTGAGTATTGAAAAAGTGATTTCTTTTGGCAACAATGAACTTGTCTGTTGGAGAAATGTATGACAAATGATGAGTATAAGTGCATGATTTCTCCGATAAATACACATCTCTTCCTTCCTTCATCCCCACACTTACTCTTTTATCTTTGTAGAAACAAAGTCCTCTCACTACATAAATGTTGACTTTTCTTATACCAAAGCTCGAGATGCCTTGGTACCCTCGGAACTCAAGCTTGCCACTCCCCATACTTCTCTATATGTGGAGTGTAGTGGCATGGACGGCTGACTCGGTAATTCAACTATGCATGGTTTGGCTTTTCTTAGCCCCTCCGGGCTGATATCATTCGTTCAATCTGGTGATTGGTGGAGGAAGATCTGGCTGTCGTCCCTTATCAAATGCAATGGTTTCAGTTCGTGGGCTCAGAGCCCTCCGAGGCATAAATGAAGCTTAAGTTGCACTGGTGGCTAAGGATACGATGTGGCTTCTTTCCGGGGCTAAGATGGGGTGCTAGATAACAAATGTACTGACTTTTGGTGTTCTGGACCACCGTTTATGAAGTTTGAAAAACTGCTCTTTTTTATAAAACAAAAAAGTTTTTATAATAATTAAACCGGGCCTGAAGTAACTTCTCAGGTTGCCTACGTTCCCCGTGGTATTTCCTCCATAAACAAAAGTGAGTTGGGGCTCAGGTTTACGTAGTTCTGGATTATACATGCTATTGCTTTAATAATAATATTTCTTGAATGTAGCGTCTGACCATCTACATCTGCGGCTATTACAGCTCTCCTTGTGTTGATTTCTTTAACGATGTACGACCCAGTTCTGAACTTTTCTCTCGGATCTCTTATCGGCTTCTCTAACCTTTCTCAAAACTACATTGTTCTCACAAATACCCCGAGTCTTCACTTTTCGATTTTAAAGGCCCCATAATGACGATACACGGCCTTCTACCGTTTCTCATTTAGCGATGCTAACTCACTTTAGCGGGTTGTTGGCCATATTTGGTCCGCCTGGTGCGGGGATTTTTCCTTCTTCGATTAGATCTTGGATGCGGTGTCGGAGGGCTAAACATCTATCTGTGTCATGGCCCACAGATTGGTGGTATAAACAGTTCTCGTTCATCCTCCAAGAAGAAGGGACGGGATTTGGTGGAGGACGAGGGTTGAGTGGGGTAACCAGGCCCGCATTCTGTAGCAATTCAAGACTTTTGGTCAGGGTTGTGGGGAGGTTGCTGAATTTTCTATTTTTATTGGGTTGATATGTATTGGGGGCTTCGGCTTGTATAGGCCACGTTAATTGGGGTTGTTGCTGCTGAAAAGGATTTTGTTGGTACGGATAAGAGCTTAGCTGGTTTACAACGGGGGTGGCTGTGCTCTTCTCAGTATATGAGGCCTTCCTTGTTTGGGTGTCCGCCTTTCTGGCCAACTCTTCTTCTACTTGGGATCCCATGCTTAAAAGTGCTCGAAAATGTGGGAACACGTGCTTTCCCATACAAGTCAATACAGCCGGAGTGAAGTTTTTCTGAATTATCTCTAACTGCTCCTCTTCGTCTGGTCGTTTGGACATCTGGGATGCCAATTCTCTCCAACGGGTAACAAAATCACTGAAGCTCTCTTTCTCACCCTGTTTGGCCATCTCTAAGTGTTTACGGGTGACCTCCAACTCTTCATTGGACCCGTATTTAGCCATGAATTCCTTGACGATATCCCCCCAAGTTTTTGTGTGGTGCCTCTCTAAATCAAAAAACCATCTCAGGGCTGCCCCCGTGAGAGTCATATGAAATGCCTGGGCCAACTCAGGTTCTCCACAGCCAGATACTTGCATGGATCGGATATATGATTGCAGATGTGTTTTTGGGGGCGTGGTTCCAGTAAACTTGGTGATAGATGGGAGTTTGAACCCCTGTGGTAGTCTTGCCTCGGGGTAGAGGGAGAATGCATTCATATCAGTAACCTCGTCTGCTCCTTTCATTAGGGAAACTCCCTTCTGCAGGACCCTCATCTGTTCCTTCAGTTTTTTCATTTCTTCACTCTCTTTAGATACTTCATCGGGCTGTTCTCGAGCTATAACTGATTCTGCATATACTGCCCGGAGTCGGTTTATATCTGGGTATTCATTGGGAGGGGCTACCATGGCTGGTGGTAGGACAGGTCCTGCAGGAATTTGTGGCCATTGTGGGTGTTGAGGGTCGAAACCTGGTTGGACTTGGGGTTGCGGCCAGATGATGGGTGGCTCTTGTTGCTGATAAGTAGGGCCGGAGTCCGGGGCCCATTGGTTCTGGTTATTGGGGTCAGTTTGAATGGGGCCTGTTGGGATAGGACCTGTTTGCTGTGGGTTGGTGCCTTGGACTGGGGGGAGTACTTGTGATGATTGCCCTTGATTCGGATCTCGATTCGGTGGTAGTCGTTCAAACCCCGGTGGCGCAGTTCGTTCGGCTGACCATCCTTCTATTCGAACCCGGGTGTTCTGCTGCTCAGTAGATATGCTGGCCAGGCTTTGACTAACGGTTATTAATAGGCGATGCAATTCTTCTAGGGTAGGCGGAGCCCTCGGTACCTCTGCTAGATTCGGATCAACTGCTTGGATCTCTGAGTCATTCAGATTGGAAGTCGACATAGTCGGAGTGCTCGGTCGAACTAATCTACCGGTGCAGTCTCTTCCTGCCCAACCTTCCAGACTGTAGTCGTAGGGCTGTAGATATACCACATAGCGAAGATGAAGGAAGACTGAGGTGTGATTCATTTCTGCCAAGAGAAACCACGAAGAAAGAAAAACAACGAAAACCAAGTTTCGGGTGTTTATAAAGACACATCAACAACAACTTGAGTGAATTCCCGGTGGGAGTTTAGGGTAGGCAGCAAAGTGCTCCTTGGGTTACCCTACTTATCCCGAATTTTTTTTTAAAAAACTCATCTTTTGATTTTATGAAAATTGGGAATATCTCTCCTCTTGAGTTGCTTTTCATGGGAGATGTACCGGGGAAAGTCACAACGAGCTGATCTCGTTGTAAATTTCTATGACGGAGGTTGGTCAGCCTCCGGCCGTACTCGCCAATATCTGGTGGAGATATACATGACAAGGCCCTATGCGGTACGAACTCCTCACGGTTGATAAAAAAGATAAGAGTGTTCTATCTTGACTCTTCCTATATGCAACGCAGGTGTAATGCAAGGTGAAGGCTTCAGGCTCCCCCCTATTTGGCAAGACCTCGCGATATACCCCAGGGGCGGGTACGTGCAAGAATCTTTTGATATACTTCCCGGGTACGTGAGTGTTCTCGTCACTCGATATACCTCGGGGGCGTACTTGGCCAAGGAGAGTGGAAGTAAATGCTTTCGGTTTATGTTGGCCCAAGCAAGCCAACTCCCTACTCACTTATAATACTTCCGAGGGTTTGGGGTAAAAATCACACTCGTAAGATCCATGCATGAATAGTGATGTGCGTGAAAACAAGAGTTTTCAAAAGATTTAATTACAGATATCTTATCTTTGAGGTGTATTTTGAAAACGCCATTTTTATTTGAAAACATATTTCTTTACAATCAAATACAACAGAAAGGGGAAATCCTAAACATATGTCTATGTCAATGAATGGACACTACTGCGCCTCTAGGTCAGGTCAACAATAAAATCCAGGCGCCACGTCAGGGGGCAAGTAGGGAAAGCAGTAAAAGCATGCATATCAACATATTTATAAACAAAAAAAAAACCACACATAAGAGCCTAGTTCTCTCGGTCCCCAGCTGAGTCGCCACTGTGAGAATCCGCAAATGCGACCCCCGGGTCTCAACCCCTCGTTGGTGGGCGTCTGAAACGTCGGAAAGGATTCCGTTGTTCCATTTGCTTCTATGTGTTGATAATTCATATCGGGTGTCCCTCTATCCTATTTCTAGATGCAAGAGGGTTCGTTCAGAGTCGCCAGTACGTTTTACGAGAAAACGGACAAAATAGTTGTGTAAGAGGAAAGGCTACAGGTAAGCCTTTCTTTACACGTTTGTCTACGAAACCAGGATTCTATAGAGTTCGGGAACTATATTACGGTTTGGGAAGGTGTTAAGCACCCATTCCGCCCTTTCGGTCTCTAGTGGTTTTATATGTTTACTCTATGTTGGAAAACTTGGATGCTTTTACTGATATTCTACTGCTTTCTGGAAATAACTAATGAAAACCTGATTTTCGAGCGCGTTAGGAATCTACCACAACTATGTCGCCACTTCGCTTACTAGGACGGGGATCGACCTGCCCGGTCAGGTCGCGGGGTGCGGGGCAGCGCCCCGTTAGAAAAATCGAGTTTTAAACAAGTCTACAATAAAACTAATATACAAATATCTTATTTAATTACTAGAAGAGACTTTAGTTACCTTCCCGACGATATATATAAGAATAAGAGAGAGAAAATATAATACGGCAGAGAAGACCTCCGGCGAATATTAGCTTTTCCTCTTAGAAATATTTCCAGCGGTCTGACTCTAGAAGGTGGTACACCGGGTGCCAAGATTAGATCCGAGACTCTTGCGGAAATAAATGTTATCGCAGATGCTTCCGGGGAAGGCTTAAAGATTAGAAAATATCAGAGAGAATAAGGAATTTTAGTATAGAAATTGTGGCGAGAAGTTGCCGTCCAGAACCCTTGGGGGTGTTGGCCTATTTATAGTGCTCGGGAGAGATTGTCGCGCGACATTCCCCCAGAAAGGGCAAGTGTCGCGCGACATATCTCTTTGTCGCGCGACAAACGGCTGAAGTGATGGGTTCTGACACTGTGATGTGTCAGAAAGTGGTTGGTCGGGTGCAGAGAGGGATTGTCGCGCGACATAGTGGGATTGTCGCGCGACAAGCGGCTGAAGTGATGGCTCCTGACACTGTGATGTGTCAGAAAGTGGTTGGTCGGGTGCAGAGATAGATTGTCGCGCGACATAGTGGGATTATCGCGCGACATTCCAATGATTGTCGCGCGACAATGTGATATGTCGTGCGACAATCCTTCATAAAAAAGGTTTGTTGGCCAACAAACCCACCAATGGTAGTTTCGGGTGCTTGGGTGGGTCCCGAACCTAAAAACAGTAGTTCTCGAAGGTCGTTAGGGTTCTTGCGGGGGTCACGGATCGGGGTGTCTACAATACGTATATATGTATGTGTATATATATCTCTCTCTAGAAAATTTTGGGTTTTTTTGGTTTGTGTATAAAATGATGATGATGATGATTATTATTATTATTATTGTGGTGAAGTTTGAGGAGTAGTGAAGTGAGAGATTGAGAGTATCAAAAGAGAAATGGTTCGGTGAAAAAAAAGAACTAAGGTTCAAAGAGGCTGGCTGTGGAGAAGCTGGTCGGCAATGGAGAAGGTGGGTTTAATATTTTGGGTGCTCTGTATAATGAAATTTGTGGATTCCACATGGATTGCTGTGATTGGGTGGTGATACCACGTCAGCAAAATGACATGGCATCACCGTTGCAGCCAATAATTTCTCCCCTACTTTCCCCTCTTTCGGGAAAGTGTTTCCTGAATTTGTGCTTACCAAACAAAAGAAAGGAACGACTTTCCTTTCCCGAGTACTAAAATCAGTGAACCAAACGAGGCCTAAATGTACATTCCTCACTCACGTACTATTACATACATTCATCTTACACTATGCTTCTCCATTAATATCCACCCATTCCCATCTTTATTAGCTTTCAGGTTTTCTTTTATTTTATAATTTAAGATATAGTGCCTTAAAATGACTTCTTCCATAATTATATTCGATAAAAAAATACCTTATATTTTCATTACAGAATAAGACACGTACTCATTTTCTTTTTTAGCTAAAATACCATCTCGATCAATTCTTTTCTTTTCCTTTTTACCAAAAAAGAATAAAAAAGATTAATCACTACAGGTCATCGCCACCATCCCCCACTGCCGAAACTTTGGTAATCACTGCCGGAGTGCCAAGACTTCACTGGAGCTCCGATGCAAATACTACAAATATATTTTTGCACTAAATCCGCAATCAACTAATGATACATATTTTAGTGCAATTTGTTTTTGCACTAATTCAACAATCAACTAACAATATATATTTTATTGAAATTTTATTTTTGCACTAAATCCGTAAGTAACTAATTAGAAAAAATTTAGTGCAAATCTGTAGACAAATTATGATAAATTTTAGTGCAAATTTATTTTTTTTATAAATGAGCAAACAATTAAATAAGTAAATTTGTGTACAAATTTGTTTTTCTAGTATATAGAAATTAATTCTTGTTGAAACTTTGGTGACCGGTTTGGAAGTATTACAATGATAGCTAGAGCTCCAGTAATGGTTGTTGGAGCTCTGACCAAGATCGTAGGAGCTTTGCCAAAGGTTGCTGGAGCTCCCACAGTGATTGTTGGAACTCCGTTAGGCCGTGGTGGTTGAGGCTTGATAACTACTAATGGTAATTAATAAATAAAAGGTCATAGTTTTGGCATAATTGACCATTCAAAGAAAAAAATAAGTGAATCCTTCTAGTGGATAAATATTGAAAATTGTCCTTATGCCTAAAACAAATTATGAATGAAGTCTAATATCTAATATGGAATAAGAAGACATCCTTATGCCTAAAAAATTATGTTATATAATTTTATTTTATATATTAATATATTTTTTAATAATATTTATATGTAATATAAATATGTATAATAATAAATAAATATAGTATTATACATAATATTATATATAAATATTTAAACAAACACTAAAACTACATTTTCAACATTAAAACTACATTTTTAACACTAATTAACTCAACCTAGCTACTATGAACACAAAATTTAGTAACAAATTAAGATGAATAAGATATTATACTAACCTAGAGATTAAATAAGAGGCAAGAACAAAGCCTTTGGTGATGGAAATAGTGATTTGCACTTCAAAATTGCCTCTTCTCCGACCAAAATGCTTTTTGAGAAAAGGCTCTGTACTTAACTAAAAGAAAAAGACACTTAGGCGACTGATAATGCATTGTCAGTGGCCTAAGTGAGATCTTAAGCAACTGACAATGTGCAAATTCAGTGTCATAAGCAGTTTGGTCAAAAGTCCTTTAACTTTGACTAAAAACTGTAGGTGGAAGTTTTTAAGCGACTAACATATGGATCTCAGTCGCTTAAGATCTTTTAAGCGACGAACACATGTCTGTCTCTTAAGTGTAGTCGCATAAGGTTTCTTAGGCAACTAACAAAGGGTGGTCGCTGAAGTATTGTCGCTTAAAAGACTCCTATGTGACTAATTAACTCTAGTCGCTTAAGTGTAGTCACTTAAGCATGTTTAAGCGACAGGTTGTAATATTAGTCGCTTAAAAAGTGCTTAAGCGACTGGCGAAAAAAGTCGGTCTCTTAAAATAATTTCTAGCCTAGTGTTAGGTACCGGGGCTATAAAATAGGGGTGTGTATAGTACCATCTTATAAGAGCCTCTCTTTATAATTCTATATATAATTATACATCTCAATTAGGGCTGGCCACGATTCAATTACCGAACTGAAATGGTTAGTTTTATACCGAATCGACTAATGTCGATAAATGCATATATGAAACCGCTTCCGAATCGATATGGTCGGTAAACCGACCGTCGATTTTATCTATGATACAATAAAAACCGCAGTAGTGCACCATGCACACTGCACAGCAAAAAATTAAAGAGTAAACATAGCAACAGCAGCAGCCATCAAACAAATAGAAGTATAAAATATAGACATACCAAATATCAAGCATCAACTAAACAAAAACCCCAAACTAAACCAAATAGCAACAGCCAAATTACTAAAATTCCAAACCAAATAGCAGATAGGCAATGAGCCAGTGGGGAGGGGCGGGGCTGGGAAAGAGAGTGAGGGACGACATGGCAATGAGAGTGGGAGAATGGAGATGGTGTCATTTTTGAGAAAGTGGGAAAAGTATGAGAGTGAGGAGGACGGAAGAAGTGAGGAAATCTGGGAGTGGGGGTATGAAGTTAACGGAGGAGGATAAAGCAGCAATGTAGGTTTTTCACTTTTGATTTATGAGGGTTTATCGGTGAGTGTTGTGTGAGGCAGTGAGAGTGTGAGGGTGTGAGTTTGTGGGTCTTATTGTATTGAGTATTAACTAATTATTGAAGTATTGAGTGTGAAAAATATTTTGGTCAGTCGGTCGGTAATAATTGATAATACGCATATATAAAACAGCTACCACTACCGAGTTAGGTCAGTTACTGACCAAAAAATAGTCAGTCGGTTACCATTCGAATATGGGTCGGGTGCTCGGTTTTCGGTTTCCAGTTTAAAATTGCCGCCCCTAATCTTAATCCATAGTTCTACCTAATTAAGTTTCAAATTTGAATGCAATAGTGTTTTAAGTTTCATTATCTTTATTTGTTAATTAGTTTAAGAAAATCAGTGATGTGGATTATATACAAGCAACATAATGATTGTTTATATTTGTCTTATTAGACATTACACTACTTTCTATATTATTCCAATTTGGGGAAAATAATAATGCATAAAGTTATTATGGCCACAAATAAATATACGATGTATAAATAAATTCCGTTTTATTAATCGTGATTAATGGTGATAAACAAATGATAGCGGACGATCATAGATTGCTAGTATCTAACTAATCATTTAAGTATAAACCCTCATTCAACTAGCATAAATCAATAGTTAATATGTAATATCATATACACCCTTATTTTATAGCTCAAACACTACAAATTTGAATTAAGATAATTTTTTTTAAAAGCATCTACATATTTTACTTCTGGTGTTATGGCTACAAAATAAGGGGTTTGGCTGCCCTTATATAAAATATATAATATACATACATATATATGGCCAAAATCGTAATTCTTCACATTTGAAAAAATCAACGAACTGAACCATAACCCCTATGACAAATGCATAATATTGTCATTTCTTATACTCTTTTAAAAAGAATGTTGATGCGTTTATCACATTAAACATTCAAATTACCCGAATTATTCTCTTTATGGTCCTTAAGCATATTATACACTAACTCGGCTCAAAAGATATTTTTGTGGCAAATTGTGTAGCTTCAATTTGTAAGAATAACTTGGGACATGATCCATGAAATAGATAACCTTTAAATATCTGATTTAGAGTGAATTAAAGTGATTTGAAGTGAAGAAATCAAGCAAAACCACTTAATTGTTACTTCTAAAACAAATGTTACTCTGCTGCAAAAAGTGGCATCATATATCTCAAACCAACTATTGGATCATTCTAAACTTTGAAGATTATGTACTTTAAGATGTTATATATTATTTCACAAAATTTTAAAATGATTGGACGCCAGGAAGACCTCTATTTGACTATTAAAAAATAACTCCACAAATGTACAAGGCCATGATCAATCATGCTCTATCTATTATCGATCATGGGTGCCAAAAATGCTCCACTAACCTTTCATTTGCACCATGATCGAGTATGGTTCCACTTGATGGTCTATTCACATTACTTTTGAGCTAGATTTGTAATATTGTTTAATCTAGATATTCATTATAAACATTTTACTGAGCTTCTATATAAATATGGGGCTTTGCTATTAGTTTAGGATGATGAGATTTCATTTAATTAAGCATAGAATTAAGAGAAATTAATTGTTGAGTTTATCTTGTGTTTTGTTTTTGATTTTGTAATTTTTCTATTTTATAATAATGAACTTTTCTTATATAATCTTTTTTTCTACAATTATTATAAAGTAGACTATTTGCTAAGGCTACAAAAGAAGTTTGCAATGTGATTTGGTGTGTATTTAATCTTATTTCATGGTTAGCATTAATAAATACTTATAAATCATTGTTCTTTTTCTAATCAACCATTCCACGATTTTATAAGATATTTTTATAAGATGGTTTGACTCTATATACAAAGTATATTTAGTCCTCATGCACTAATGAAAAGATTATGCACTTTTGTATTTCATATAAAATTATGATCATTCCTTTTATGGAAAATTCATCTATTTATATCAATTATAATGAGTTCGTGTGCTTTAATAGAAATAACTTAAACTTATTATTCTAATCCTTGATACACTTAATGATATGGTGAGTGCTTTACATACTATATATGATGTTTCAGACTCATCATCTTCTTATTTAAAGTATGACCGAGGAGGATTATGAGTTTATTGTAAAGTCTATTGTCTGTTGGCTTTATTCCTTCAACAAAAATACTTTTTGCTTGTAAGTCATTGAGTAACTCAAGTTAATCATTAAAGACTTCATGTGGTAAGTTTGGTAATCAAGTTAACCAAATTGCCAAGATTCGATACAATGCAGTATTTAAATGGTAAGTTTGGTAATTAAGTTTGATTAAATTAGGTGGTGATGAAATTGGTTTTTGAAAAGAATTAATCTATATTTTTCAAAGTTAAAAGTTGTTTGGAAAACTCATTTAGTTTTATCTAATCATAGTAGAAAAGCTTTTAAGCTATGCAATTGAAAAATCTAAGTCTTTACATGATTACATCAAAAAAATCACCTGGTAGTCTAGTACAAAAACCAAGTCTGGACCAGTCATGCTATAGCTGTTATTCGGACCGGTACAATAATTAGTTTTGTACTGGTCCAACATTACAAAACTGAAAGGAATTGGTTACCAGTATTTGGAATAGTACATTTCTTTCCCTTGGACCAATCCGACAGCAGTGTTCACCAACAATTTTCCAAGTGGTGGATCGGTCTAACTTTTATTATCTTGGATCAGTCCGATATGTGTTTCCTTAGCCTGTTATTTTTATCGTAAAAAATTGTTTGAATTAGTATGTTTCCTATCTTAATTAGGAGTTGGACTCCTTATTCTCTACAAATTAACTCCTAGGATTTCATACCATTCTTTTAAGATCAATTTACACACTTTTCAAAAAACAATTTTCTCATCACACCACCTAGAGTTTTTGAATCAAATTACATGCCTAATTAATTGTTCTACACTAAGAACAAAGATCCCTAACCCATCATCGAAGCGTGAGGTTATCAAGAAGATCAGAGCGAGTTTGAGGCGTGTGATACACTGTGTTCCAAATCAAGATATTCGAGGAGAAAGTTATTGCACTATAGGTTACGTCTATAAGTTGTTCTTGAGCGATTTAAGATTGTATGTCTAAGTTGGTTATTGATTAATTGAATATATACCTCTTGTGAATATTATTGTGAGAATTCAGGCGGGATCCCTTCGACACCGTTCGGCGCGTGGCTCAGTTTGAAACAGGTTTTAGAGTCATCAGTACGTTTTTCGAAAAAACGAATAAAAGTGTGTTTTGTACCCCTTTTGGGGTACAACACGGTTTGCGCAATCAGATTAAGTTCGGAAACTTTATTACGACGCGGGAAGATGTTAGGCATCCGCGTCGCCCTTTCGACTTCTAAATGGACATGCTTACATTTATCTTTTATTCTTTTTCTATTATTTTGGCCAAAAAATTATATATATGGTTTGCTAAATATGATACAATAAGCCTACTGTATTCGGCATGCAAAAATTGCCTTGAAGGCAGATTACCCGCACGGGGAATGAGATTAACCATACGGTCAATTGGATTGTATGTACGAGGAATCAAGGCACAATTCTAGTTATCAAGCTTTAGCACAGTTCAGGCAAAATCACGGCATGGAACAATTTTAGGTATGCTTTGACAATTTATATAATTATATACAGGATATGAATAATTATATACACATACTCTTTATTTGCATGATATTTATATCATATTAGAATTTAGATGATACCTTCGCAAATACAGAACTTTGTTTCAGAAGAATATATATGTGTTACAAGCTTTGGCTCGTCGATCAATCAGAATACAAACACTATAAATGAGTTACGGAGTTTTTACTCGTGTACCTATTATATTACAATATTTTCTCTCTCTACACTAGGCTTTTGCTAGTCTAGACATGAAGATATAATAAAAATACAAGATTTTTCCTCTTATCTGCCTTTGTAGTGGGCATTTTTGTCCAATAATCACCGAACCCTTCTGAGAAGTTAGTTTTGGTTTATATAGCACTTGATTTAGCCTTCGGTGTCCGATTACCCGCATGGAGGACCAGGTTTCCGATATGGGCTATCCGATAAGCCGTTTCAGTTGCCGTATAATCCGTTTTAGTCGCCACATAACCTGTTTCGTTTGCAAAAATTAGATTTATCAGTACGGTCAATGGGATTTCCCGTATGGTTAACATATTTTTAACCATTCGATTAAGCTAATTTTTGGATATGTTGTACCCTAATATGTCATCTACTTGCTGTCAAAATTTGAGCACAATTGGAGGTCGAGAATGTTGATTGCCCGTATAGTGGATTGATTGCCGTATTGTCTTACAGATTGACTATACGGTAAATTGGGGATCCACCGTTGGATTAAGATTAATTTTGGATATGTTGTTCCCCAAGATGTCTTACAGTTTCTCTCCAAATTTGAGGGCGATCAGAGTTCGGGAAGGCCTCAATTTTACTGTTTGGCTACACGTGGTCAAGAACATGATATTGAAAAATAGTGATAATTGGGAATCAATAGTTTATTCTTCGGCATTCGGAGTGTACTAACTCGATGTGAGGCTCATCTATATGGATTCATAATGATCTTCATCCTTGCATTATCCAAGTCCAATTATATCTTGCTCAAGCGTGCATCCCTTAAAATTTTGTATTGCCAAATCTAATTTTGATTTATTGAAAAACGAGTTGCTTCTTGTCTGGAAGAGTCACAAAATCGGGTGTCTACAATTATAGTGGAATTTTTTGTTGAGAATTAGTCCTGCACTATAGAGATACCTTGTTAAATCTTGTATTGTTTATTTGTGATTAATTGATTTACTTATTGCATGCTAAACAAAATTGAACTGATTTTTCATAATTAAAAATGGCGAGTAAATACCATAAATGGCCACTGAACTATTACCAAATTCTACTAATGGCCACTATACTTCAATTGGTTACAATTGACCCATTAAACTTTTAAAAAGTGCTGACAGTGGTACTTTATCAAATTCTACCGTCAAAGTCTAATGGCAGTTAGGTCATGTGACTATCACGCGACCCAAGGAGTGGGTATTTTAGCCAAATTCTAATTTATTATCAAAGTATCAAACCCTAAAAAAATTTCACAAAAACCTTAAACCCCAAAACATCTCAATTCCTTTAATTCAAAGCCAAATTCTACAACAAAATCCACTAAATCAAGACATGAATTAATTAAACCCAATGGAAATTTTTCAAAACAAATACAAAAATTCAATAATGAAATCAGAGAGGAATAAGAGAGGGAGAGGAAATCGGAGAAGGGTGGGAAAGGGAAATGATATCGAAAAAAAGAAAAGAAAATGAGGGCCAGTAGTCTCTGCTATTGCAGGTCCTTCTCCTTTCGTTGAGACGGCCCTATAGCTGTACATATATGTATATCTTAGTTTTCCTTATATTGTTCGTTTATGTATCTTTAACATGTAAATCATTTTCAACAGAAATGAGAAACACGCTGTGAACACCTCATTTTTCGACCTTCGCAACAATCCCAAACTCTAAGAAGATGAACACGCATACATGCACAAGTATTCGTAGATGCATACATATACTTTACATGTGCTACAGGTCAAAGAATGAGTCGAAAAAAGCATTCAAATTGAGAGTTATGAGAATTATCGGAAACTGCCTAGATCGGGAACCGTCAAATCGTCTGAGAGAATGAAAATGATAATTATTGATTCTTGATCATCCTTAAAATTTAAATTTTATTAGGGAATAATATCAAGAGCAGTATACTCAAAAATCAGCTCGTTCTGACGGCTGGATCTCTGAAAATTTAAAAAATCGAGAGTTCACTTCAGGTATTTGAACGGAGACCTTTCCGAAGTCTGAATGAGCCCAAAATTGGTCAGGAGATAGGATATGTTATGGAGAGAGACATGTCAAAAAATCAGGTTGATCCAATATCCCTTTTTCCATAATCGCAAAAATCGTCGCAGGTAGATAACGTATGTCGCCAAGACAGATGCTTAATAGCTATCGCCAAGACAGATGTTCTAAGGATTTTCGTTTGAAGGACTTCCCGACCTCTTAAAATCATAAAATTTTGTGGAGACCTAGGGAATAATACCAGGAGAAACATATTAAAAAATCAGCTCGATCTGACGGTCGGATCTTCGGGAATTCGAGATACTGGGAATTTATCTCGAAAAGTCAAACGAAGGCCTTCCCGATGTCCAACAATTCTGAAAATTGGTCAGTAGGTGGGTTTTATCATAAGGAACAACATGTCAAAAAAAGTAGGTTAATCCGATACACCGTTTGGCCAAAATCAGGAAAACCGTCGGTGGCGTCAAATGCTTAATAATTGTCTTGGCGACAGATCCTTAACAACTGTCTTGGCGACAAATATTTCTTTCTCTCTCCTTCAGCTATAAATAGACCCTATTTCTCCACTTTTGAGGCATGAAAAAAGGTTGAAACTTCAGAAAAAGTGCTCCAAAATTCTCTATTTTCATTTTTGAAGATTTGAGGTAATTTTTGTCGCAATCTGAATTATTATTTTTATCATTGTTATTTTCAATTAATCGCTTGTAGACACTGCTATTCATCTCCAAATTAGTCCAAATTTCATATTTGAGCTTTATTTCTAATACTAAAAATTTAAAATGAGTTAAAATAATTTTTTGGATATAAATTTTTATCAGTTGACTATTGTCTTATCAGTCTCAATCTGATGTGAAATTAATTAATTTTTGTATCCAATTCATCTCCAAATCAGCCCGAATTTTATATTTGAGCTTTATTTTCAAAACCAAAGGTGTGGAATGAGTTAAATCAATTTTTGAACATAAATTTTTATCAGTTAATTACCAATTTATCAGTCTCAATCCACTGAGGAATTAATTAGCAATTGTATTCAGTTTGATCTACAAATCGCGATACCTAGCTAAATATCTAACATGAGAGTTTTGAATTCTTCAAATGCTAATTTAACAAATTAAATTATGATAAATTATTTGACGAAGAAATCTCAATTATTACTGGATATTCAATTCCAAGTAGAATTAGCTTCCGAAAAGTCCTAAATTTTGCTAAAAACACTTGTTTTATTATCTATCATTCTCAAAAATCATTTTCAAATCACACACACACATTGATTTCTAAAAATCGTCAGGGTGAAATACGAAGCACACGTCTTCAATCCCCAACCTAAAATCCTGATTTTCTAAAATTATGAACTGATATGCGATAATATTAGTAAACATGCGAATATTTGATTATAACTGCACGCATATTTTATTTAAGAGACCGAAATGGCGAATTCGGTGCCTAACACCTTCTCAATTCGTAACTTAATCCCCGAACCTTCAAAATACCTGATTTCGCAATAATTGTGTTTAAGAAGCCGTTTAATTCATAAATGTTTCTCTTTTACACAAACTTTTGTTTGTTTAGTAAAACAAACTGGGGACTCTATTTTTTCCTTTAAATTAATATATTTTTTCTAAAAAATGATAATAAACATATTTTCCCAAAATTAACCGAAAAATCGAAAGAATCGCCACCATGGGATCCGGCGTTGAAAAACGCAGGTTCTCACACACGCAATTTTGATTTCCCCTCTCAAAGTGAATTTTAGAAGAAGAATAAGAAGAAAATTTCGGAAGAAGAATAATTGGAAGAAGAAAAAGAATTAGAATTTTGAAAGAAGAAGAAGAAGAAAAAGAAATGAAAGGGGAAAAAGGAGTAAACAGACTTAAATGCCCTTAACATATCACATGATAATCATATGATATGGTTCTCGCTAAAAACTAATGGGAATATTTGACGGAGTGGCCACTGGAATCACTTTTTAAAAGTTTAAAGGGGGGTTGTAACTAATTGAAGTATAGTGGCCACTAGTAGAATTTCCCAATAGTTAAGTGGCCATTGATGGTATTTACTCTAAAATTGATACACTTTTAGGTTTATTTCTATTACAATCACTAAAGTATTTTTGCATATAATCATACAATAATACTCCTAGGTTAATTAACCTCCGTGTTTGTTAGTTTTCATTTATTTCATAAACACCGTTTAACCACACAATAAGGATTAATCATTTATTTATTAATAACAAGTCTACACCAGAAGGAAATGTCTACATCTAAACTCTCTAAGCTTAGCTACAGGAAATGTTCAGATTCTTAAGTTGGCTTTTTAGCCGACCATTATCCCGAACAAGTCAATTGCCTAAAAGGAGGTTTAACCATGAGTTTTCAAATGTTTACTTAGTGCTACATTTAATAAAGGACTAATTCTTGTCAATATCTCGACTTAGATTTATACGGGAATGAGTTGTCTAGTTCGCAAACTTTGTTACGAGGTAAGGGTATGAAATTTATTAATTGTTGAGTATTAGTTATACCTTCTCTTAACTTTCTATAAGAATAAGTTGCTTACACTACACCAAAATAAGGAATCAGTAACTGTTGTTTTCTTTCATCTATAACAGTTTTTGTCTATTATTATTGCAACGTGTGAGAATCCCGACGGGACCCCCCCCCCAGTCGCTGTTTCAGCGCGTGACACAATTTGGAAATGTTTTAGAGTTGCCAATACATTTTTCGAAAAAACGAACAAAAGTGTATTTTTTACTCTTTTGGGGTACAACGCAATCTGCGCAACTAGAATGGGTTCGGGAACTATATTACGACGCGAGAAGGTGTTAGGTACCTACATCGCCCTTTTGGTTTCTAAATGGATATGTTTATTCTTATTTTTAATCTCTTTCTTATTTTTTTGGCCTATGTATACATGTGTATCGATTTTATTAACATGCAGGATATATGGAACGAATTATGATGCAAAAATGGGGGAAAATCATGGAAGACCGATCGGTCACTGGCGACAATGTACTGGATTTTCTATTTTTGCAGTTCAGGAGGCATGCAGATGTGATATAAAGCTTATTTACGGATATATGGATGTAATTACAATTCAATCACGCACAAACCATAATCAAGTTTACGTGTCATACATGTTGTGTTTGTGCAATTTCGGATTATTCAATATACATGCAATACATTTAATTTGTTCACTGATATATACACAATCATTCACAGCAGTATATATACATGGGAGGCAAGTAAATAAGATTAAAACTGATTTAGAGAGATTAATAGAATATTGTATTTCCGAAGATAAAACATTTTTGTTTCGATTGATATTGAAAAAGTATTACAATTGTAAATAGTCTAAGAATTTCGAATACATCGTTTTTATAACGCGTTTCTATCTTTAGATCTAATTCCTAACTATCTAGGTGTGATTTCGAGCATTTGTCGAAAGTTGTCCTCAGGTTTCTCTTCTCTCTCTCTGCCCTCTGCTTCTCTTCTGAGGCTCTTCCTTTTTTTACTTTTTTTTTCTGTTGCTCAATTCAAGATGATATAATGGTGGAATCCGATTCAATCATTGAAGATCAATTGGGGTGGCTCATAAACCGACTTGGTGGCATTAAAGGCCGATTGGACTAAGCTGAAAACTGATCTATTGCTGCCCAAGACTAATCCGAGCACTCAAAAAATTGACCCTTTACAATTGAAAACCGATCAGGTTATGGTAAGACCGATCAGTCTTTCTGTGTTCCGGAGCCATCTTTCTAGCATTTTGATCTTTGAACCAATGGCGACTTCTTGATGCTATCGGAGTCCAAGTATGCCCCTTTTATGGTGTTGTTGGAAGCCTGTATCGACTTTCAAACTTCTCTGAGTGTAATTGTATTTTGTCAAGGTGCGTTCAACCTCTGCTTTCAAGGGCGAAGTCCACCTACATCAAGTATGTGGACTTTATGCAGATTTATGGGACGGGAATTCTGTTGCGCTTTCATGTTACGAAGGTCCGGAAAAGGAATAGAGAACAGTGTAAGACATCGATATTCAAGCTCTTTATCGTGCCATGGCACTTGGAAAGTTGACAAATCCTGATTTATATAAATTTGGGAAATTTTCTCTTTTTCTAACAGATAAAAAGAAATAGAAAACTATTCGAAGTTTTTTTCTTGCTTCGACCCGCTGAAAGATAGACTAAGGATTTCTAGCTTCTTGACTTCTCTCTTTCTTAGAAGGACTACAAAACAACAAGCAATAAACCCAAAGATAGATAAAGCAGCTAAACTATAAGATAAGTAAGCCTCCCCGGACCATACAAGTGCGCGTCGAGCCTAGTTTCCGACCCGGCCCGAGGAGACTGCTTGAACCCATAGAGAGCTTTCAAAGTCTGCAAACCTTGCTCTCCTCTCCCCAAAATGGACTGTCTACACAGCATGTTAAGTACGTTACTGAATTAGATAAAATTATTACTAAATCAAATTAACTCAATTCGTATATATCTTTAAAGCAGTGAGACTCTCAGATCGGGTAGTGACAGATAATAAACGTTGCATAGTAATTATTATTTTCTAAAACTAAAAAATTGTTCATTTTTAATTGAAAAAAATGTTTAACAACTCAAAATTATCTATCCAAAATTGCATTCCCTCATCTCGGATATTACTCTCCCGCTCAAGAAAACCCTTGAAGACAAACCCACAAATACACACACCGCTCTCCTTTTTCTCTGGCTGTCGTGGTGCTCTCTTTGCCGGACTCACCAATTGCAATCACCTTTGTTCTCTTCACCAGACTCACTCATCGCAGTTGTTGGTGCTCTCTTCACTGAATTCACACACAATTAGTAATGTATTTATGCATTTCTCCTCCTTTTCTTATTCTTTCTTCCTACGTACTCTTTTTCTTCTTCTTTTTATTCATCGAAACCCTAAGTTATGCATGTGCTAATATCTTTAAAAACCCTCTTTAGTTAGATCTAAGGTTTGTTCATTCATTCTGATATGTTTGTTTGTTTATTTTTTATTGATTAATGATTTAATGTGAATAGGGATTGGGTTCAAAGACTGTTGTACTCACAGACCTCTTTCCGATCTTTTCGCAGTCGCTGGCTTTTCGTCGTCTCTTCACTCATTCTATTCTCGCTGGTCACAGGTAACTAACATCTCAAGCAAGTATGATGTTTTTACTCTATAATGCTTATGCAATGTACACTATAAATGAAAATTGTGCTAATATATTTTAGGTGAGCGATTAAGGACAAACCAATTATGGTTCAATTGAATCCACGCATATCACACTACACCAAAACACGCAATATCTAATGGTCTTATTTTAGCGTCCCTAACATTGAGGAATAAGTAATGTAGCACATGTCCTCTTTTCATTGTGCAGACGTAGTACCCTCAGTCCCTCGATCATCAACATGCGTGTGGAGGCAATATTGTACCATCATAGTTGTATGTATTCTTGACTTAATTAAGCTCTCTATAAAAGATATAGTTATGTTAAAAATGGACAGACTTACAGCATTTCAGATTTTTGTTTCTTATTTTTGGTTTCCTAGAGTTATTGCTAGTGGTCTTTTTATTACGAACAATTTTTATATCGTTACTAGTGTTCATCTTCGTTACTGCATGTTTAACTTCGACATGTGTGTCAACGAAAAGCATAATTATGATTCGTCAATATCCTAACATGGTGTTTTTGCTTTATAGATAAAAATAGGTTCAATATATGTGCTGAGATGTTGAAATTTCCTTGCATTTGTATAGATTTATTTGTTCTAAGGTGAAAATGCTCAGAATATTAGGATTCCTCGAATTTTTTTTAAAGCTCTAACGGGTAACTCATAATCGGCCCTTGAACGAAAATTTGTACTTTTGGTCCTTTTCTTATATTACTATTCTGGCATATATATGGAAGTTGGGAAACCAAGCAAAGGTACTTTGTTTATTTTCTCTAACACATCAAATATTATATTTCATTTATGCAGTTTGGTTTAACATCTCTTTTGGGTGACGGTTATATCTCTTTCATAAATTTTTGTCCCGGACTCTTTTTTCTGAATTAACTGATTTAGCATCTCTTTCATATTTAATTTTAGTCTTGTTTATTTATGTTTCGCAGGTTATGTCCATAGAAAGACTGGATTTTACGTGTTAAAACCTTGAAGGTTTTTTTAACATCGTTACGTTTACACAAAATGTCCCTACAAATATATACCCTTTAATTTTTTTAATGCATTATTAAGACTATAAATTTTACACTGATAAATCAACCTTGCAAAGGAATCTATAAAATGGTGGGCAAGGAATAATCCATTTATTGCCAATTACTATTGAGTTGGATGTTCCAAATTTTAATATAGCAATAAAGGGCAAACTATTCACTCACATACTGAGGAGCTCTAATATAGATAGTATGAGTGTCCACTCTTCACATGAGTAGGTAGGACAATTTGACATGAACCAGAGCAATAGTAAGTCTTCATAGGAAAGAATTCGAGGGCAAGAGTGATACGGCTCAAACCCCGTTAAAGATAGTTTCAAAAATCTTTAAATGACAATTTAATTAGGGAGGATTACTCCCGTTTATATACTCCAATTACAATTTTTTTATAAATAAATCACTCTAATTATTGGCGAGAATTTAAAAAAAAATTAGAAACTATTCACCCACGAGAGACTCCAAATTAAACTCTAATATGCGTCTCTTGTGGTCCATATTCTTTTCCTTTCCTAAACGAAGGAGGTAGCAAAAGTGGAGCCAATATATGCTACTAGGGTACAATTGAAAATCTAACCCTAAAAAATTTCAAATGTTATAGAGTTATTTTATTAATAAAAAAATTGAATCTCGAACTCCTGACTCTAGCATTCAAAGAAAAAAGAGAAAGCAATGAACTTGACATCACAAAAAGCATATATAAAATAAATTAAATCCTGAAAATGGGTTTAATATGTATGTTACCAAACTAAATGGCTTTCAAAATCAGTGGAAAAAAGTGAGTTCTTAAATATACCCAAAGGATTAATCTTTTCACCCTAATTATTTAATAAACTAACTCTAGCAACTCATCCTGTTCATTTAAAATAAGAAAAAATAAATTAGGATCTAGTTCTTGAGATTCAAATTTTTTCGGATGTAAACTTTAACTTTTTTTGTTAAAAGATGTGGTCCCATTAAATATTTTTTTGAAATGATGCAATTTATGTAAATATTTTTTTTGGTATATATTGATTACATATACTAATTTTCTCGACCACATATACAACATGTGCGCCGTAAAAATTAGTATATATATCTGCGTATGTGACCCAAAAAAATAGCATATGTGACCAAGAAATATTTTTGTTTCGAATAATGTTTATGTATTTGGTTTAAAATAAAAAGTTGTAGATTGCATCTATGTTATGTTAATCCCACTTTAAACCAAACAATCAACATAAGTGAAGGGATTCGGAAACAATTATGTTATCGCAATTGAAGTCATGCACCACAAGCAATCACACAAGAAATAAATTAATATGAATAAACAAGGAAAAAGTGAACACTTAACAACAAACACAAGCAATTAGGATGATATCGGCTAAACGCAACACTAATCTACCAAGCAATAACATCTACTAATGATAGGATCATATAATACAAACATGTATTGTTATATACAAGAGCTAGTTCCCCCTACGAGCTTACCGGGAGAAAACCTCTCCCTAGTCTCTAGCACAAACTCAAAAGACTAAACTGCTCTCACTCTTTTCAAAAAGGAAAATTAGACAAGTCTTTGTAGTTAATGATGCTTGACACACGAAAGATCCGCGCAATGCTAGCATTTGGGACCATGGCGATCTGCACACGACTGAGAGCCAATTCCACACATCTAAATATATTTCTATTAAATGATCGAATCCAAAATACCCCTTAATAATATTATTCGATCCAGAATTTTTTTATCTTTTTTTGTCGTGAGATACTCTATAATCAGCAGCGATCATTTTAATAAAGAAATGACTATTTAATTAATGACGGACATGGGAGAACTTACCTAAATTCCAGATAATTTTGAGGATTAAACGCTGAACGATCGAGCTATTAAGTTCAAAACATACAAAATTTCGAGAAGCCACCATCAATTCCGATCTTGATTAAAGGAGCTCCTCTCTTTCACTTTTTTTTTAAAACGAAGATTAAAGGAGTGTTCGATTGGTAACGTACATTGATAAAAATAAGAGATATTTTGAGTTTGCACCTTATTTTTTTGTTTGTGTTTTTGCATCCACTCTATGTAAATTCCGTTAATTGATATTAAAACTTTATTTTATTGACTGCATGCCCTTATAAACAATGTCGGAGCTAGGATTTTGTTTAGGGGGGGGGGGGGGGGTGGGGGGGGGGAGGGGGCGCAAATAATAAACACAAAAATTTTTTGCATATATTATTTGGAAGTAGTAGAAATCAACATTCAAGAGCAAAGATTATATATTTACGGAGTGGAATCGACATTTGAAAATGTAGATTCAACATTTATAGTAGAACTCGAACCAACGTTTTGTGAAGTAGAATTTACTCCTATTTTACTAAAATGTTTCTCCATTTACTTTTTGAAAAATTTAAAATAATATACTAAAATTAATTATATATTTTAAAATATATTTATCAACTCAATATTCAACTTACTGTAACCAACAAACACATATATTAATCTCAATATTAATTTATCAAATAATTAGAGTACAAAGTGCAAAAAAGAGTCAGAACAAATAAAGAACAAAACTGAAAAGAGAAAAAGAGGAGTAAACAAAAAACATAATTAGCTACTTGTCCTTCTAATTAGGAACAATGCCCAGAACTATTTACAAAACCCCTCCCCTGACTTTATACAATCCATTGCACATACACCCCTCGCCCGCTTTGCCCGCTCAACAACTTTAATTACACAAACAATCCTTAACTTTCCTACTATCACACGAAGACACATATACTTTGCAAACATTTGCCAAAAGTCCAGATAGGACCATGGCCCGCCTGGTCCTGCTTATAAGTATTCACCTTTGTCTAATATTTTTAATTTGCGCCCCATCTTGAGAGAAAAAAAAATGACATTCTTCTTAATAAACTAAGTATACAAATTTACAGTATTATAAATGAATTAAGAATTGGAATGATCTTATGCATAGTGTTCTATATTTATTTTTAAAATAAATCACACCTTTTATCCTTACAAAGTTTTGTAAGATAGTTGTAACATAAAGTCGATTTTCACTAAGTTTTGTAACATATGTTTAGACCCAATAAACCTGGGAAGATAAGAATAATGTTACTTTTTATAAATAATTGTATGGTAAAAATTGCAATAATAGAAAATTTAGCAGCCTATTGACTTGCCGCGGCTCCGCCACGTACCGGATACTTTCCAACATAGCATATGATGAATAACTTTCTAAATCAACGTATTTTCATTGCATTTTAGAGTGATAATCCGTCAAATATCGTTATACTAATTTATATATGATGATGAATATGATATGCGGTGTGATGTAACTTGTTATGGTCTGCATGCACACACAATAGCGAATACTCGTATAATAATATATTACCTAATATCAAATACATAGTTTTAGTTCTTAAAAAAATAAAAAATAAAATTGAATAGTTGGTCTTTTTAAAATGATGTAAATATAATTGTAAGTCAAATTAAAAATTATTACTTTTGCATTCTCATTTTCCAACAAAACTTGGTAAAGAGTATAATTTATTAACAATGACAAATAATGACATTGATTATGTTCGAAAAAAAAAAGACTCTTAGTTTGAAACACCTTTAATAAAGAGAGGGGCACTTTTAACTTGAAACCATGAAAATATACACTAAAATAATGAAGTGGTTATAATATAAACTTAAACTAACGACATGTATAAACCATACATATACGAAGGTAAATTAAAGTTTGGGAGGACCATGGTGCCCCTCAAGTTGGCTGATGTTTTTTCCAGGGCCGGACCTGAGAATTCGGAGACCTGGAGCGAAATTTATCAGTGAAACCCTCTATACTCAAATTTTTAGATCTTTTTTTTAAGTATCCAAATTCAAAGAAAATAAACAAAATTAATCTACATAAATGATCACTACTTATTTTTTGATTAATGGCAAATGGATTTACCGGAGCCCAAGCAAGAGAGCTTAGACTGGCATATATTTTTTAAAAGAAGAACTGGATTTACTAGACATATATGAGTTTTTGATCAATGAACTCAGAGCTGGACCTGAGGTGAGCCGGAACAGGCGCTCGCCTCAGGCCCCAAATTTTGTAGGGGCCCCGTAATTTTTTAAAATTTAAGGTTAAGTTTGTAAAGTTTCAAAATCTTGAAGGTAAAATTGTAATTATGTTTATAAGTTTATTCCAAATTAAAGCTAAAGGTAAAAGGTCAGAAAAAAAAACACTATATCGGTTATAGTTGCAACTATTGAGAGAAGTTTTTCAAAGTTGAAGTTGCTCAAAACTTATCTCCGATTAACAATGTCACAAGAGAGGTTGAATGGCTTGGTCATGTTCTCCATCGAGAAAAAAGTAGTCGAACTACTTGACTACGGAAGCTTGATTGATACTTTTGCCTCTAAAATTGCAAGGCAAGTAATATTTAAGTGATGCTTTTGTTATTACTCAGGTAGTTGTTTTTATTCATAATGCAATTTTACTTATTTTAATAGGGAAGTTAATTGATCAAAAAATAAGTAGTGATCATTTATGTAGATTAATTTAATTTAATTTATTTTCTTTGAATTTGGATGCTTAGAAAAAAAAAGACCTAAAAATTCGAGGACGGAGGGCCCCATTCATAAATTTTGCTTCAAGCCCCCGAATTCTCGGGTCCGGCCCTGAATGAACTTCCTCAACTTCACACTTCAAAAAATTAGGAGGCCCTCAAAATTTTGGGGCCTGTTGTGACTCACCTCAAGTCCGGTTTTGATTTTGTCTCTATTAAAACTTAAAAATATATATTAATTCAAAAAGATGTCTCCCATAATTTATGGTAAAAAGAACGTACTTATCATCATGCTACTTTCTTCCTATATATATATATATATGTTATACATTGAAAATGAAAGATATATAAGCGAGTTGAAGTGGTAAAGATTCGTCATCAAAGTTGATTTATCCCTTTTTTTAAACAAGAATACAATAAGATATATATCTTATTGATTACAAACTCGATTACAAACTCAAACCCACGCATCAAAATTGATTACAAATAACGCACACTCCAAAACATAAAATAACCCACATCCAATGTAGGAATGGCAAAAAGTTGGGTATGGGGTGGGTTTGGCCATTATCAAACCCGACCCGCATATATAATATCCCGCTCCGAATCTGAGATGGGTTTTTTTTTTTAAAACCCAAACCCACCCCTTAAAGCATACCTAGGAGCCTGCCCCGCCCCGACCTGCCCCAAATTATTATTATTATCATTATTATTATTTTATTATTATTATTATTATTATTATTATTATCATTATCATTATCATTATTATTATATTTATAATTATTATTATTTATAAATATATACAAAAAAAGAGAGAAGGGGAGGTGTTAATGTATATTATCTAATGGTTCACATTTGGTAAAATAAAATGTCTATTTTTTTAAATAAATACTATATATATATAATTTATATATTTTATATATGCAAGCGGGTCGGGTCAGGTCGGGTTTTTTAGTGGGTAAAACTTTAACCCGCTCCGAAACTAGTCCAAGTTTTAAAAAAAATTACCAAACCCATCCCAGTCTAAAAAAATTCCGCCGAGTTGAGTTTTTTTACCGTCCCTAATTCAATGGAGGCTTGCGCGTTAGCGTATCATTTATCCCATTTAGATGCAGTACATGATTATGGGATTTCACTCCTATTGTCCATTTAGATGCGGTACATGATTATGGGATATGACTCCTATTGTCCTAATTAATTAAGACGACCTAAAAAATAATAAGAGAATCTTTTGTCTATATATATCTACACTCATTAAGAGGGAGAGTTGAATAACACAAAACGTTTTATCATGTTGGCACCATCGCTTCCCTTCAGTCTAGGGCTTTTTCTTTTTTCTTTTTTTTTAACTCTTATGACCATATATTTTCTTTTATTTTCCGCTTTCCCATCACCCTATATCTACGCTTTAAGCATCGAAGTTTGGTTGATTACTTAATAATTCAGATTAATTTATTAAACCACAAGACAGGGACCATGCATGAAGTTTTCCTCCTATATTAAAACTTAAGGGTGATTTACCTTTTGACCCCCATTTATTTTACCCTATTCCACTTTGGCACCCAAAGTTTGCAATAATTACCCTTTGACACCCATTTGGACGGATTCCGTCCGGTCAAAAAGTCAAACGGTTAAATTCTTTTTCAATACCGATAAATACCCCTATGGTAGATTTACATGAAAATCAAGCCATTTTCACAAGGCCATATCTCACTCAATTCTCGTCCAAATGATGTAATCCACATATGGTTGGAAGCTCTTGCAACATAAAATTATGAATACATTAATAATATACGATAATAATCAATCTAATTGCCTCGAAATTGCTGCCAAAGTTGACAAAAATTTACTTTTTTAAAAAAAATGTTTCACGAAGCCATTTTCGCAAGGCCATATCTCACTCGATTCAAGTCCAAATGATGCGATCTACGTATCATTGGAAAGATCTTGCAACATAGATTATGATTAAATTAATAATATTTAGTAATTATCAATTTAATTGCCTCGTAATTGCTGCCAAAGTTGACAAAAAATCACTTTTTTAAAAAAAAAGGTTCCACGAAGCCATTTTCACAAGGCCTTATCTCACTCAATTCTCCAAATGATGCGATCCACATATGGTTGGAAAGCTCTTGAAATATAGATTGCGAAAACATTAACAATATTCAATAAAAGCAATCTAATTTCTCTCTAATTGCTGCCAAATTTGACAAAAAAACTCACCTTTTTTGATAAAAAATCACTTTTTTCAAAAGAAAGTTTCACGAACTGTTTTTCACAAAGCCATTCTCTCTTATTCACGTCCAAATGATGCGATCCATATATGGTCTGAAAGCTCTTGCAAACTAGATTATGAACTCATTAATAATATTCAACAATAAGTAATGTAATTGACTTGAAATTTCTGTCAAATTTGACAAAAAAACTCACTTTTTTCAAAAAAGTTCACGAATTCATTTTACAAGACCATATCTCACTCTATTCACGTCCAAATGATGCGAATATTATTAATGTACTCATTTTCACAAGGCCTTTTTCACAAGTTTCAAAAAAAATGTTTCACAAACATACTACTGAATATTATTAATGTATCCATAATCTATGTTGCAAGAGCTTTCCGACCATATGTGGATCGCATCATTTGGATGTGAATCGAATGAGATATAGCCATGTGAAAATGAGTTCGTGAAACTTTTTTTTGAAAAAAGTTATTTTTTTATCAAAAAAAAAGTGAGTTTTTTTGTCAAATTTGGCAAAAATTTCAAGTCAATTAGATTGCTTATTGTTCAATATTATTAATGAGTTCATAATCTATGTTGCAAGAACTTTCAAAACATATATGGATCGCATCATCTGGACGTGAATCGAGTGAGATATGGCTTTGTGAAAAAACAGTTCGTGAAACTCTCTTTTGAAAAAAGTGATTTTTTTTTCAAAAAAAAGTGAGTTTTTTTGTTCAAATTGGGCAACAATTTAGAGGAAATTAGATTGCTTATTATTGAATATTGTTAATTGTTTTCACAAATATATATTACAAGATCTTTCCAACCTTATGTGGATCGCATCATTTAGACGTGAATCGAGTGAGATATGGCCTTGTGAAAATGGCTTCGTAGAACTTTGTTTTGAAAAAAAGTAATTTTTTGTCAATTTGGCAGAAATTTCAAGGCAATTAAATTGATTATTATAAAATATTATTAATGTATTCATAATCTATGTTATAAGAGCTTTCTAACGAAATGTGGATCGCATCATTTGGACTTGAATTGAGGGAGATATGGCCTTGCGAAAATGGCTTTGTGAAACCTTTTTTTTGAAAAAAGTAATTTTTTGTCAAATTTGACAGCAAATTTCATGCAATTAGGTTGATTATTATTGAATATTATTACTGTATTCATAATCTATGTTGTAAGAGCTTTCCAACCATATGTGGATCGCATCATTTGGACGTGAATTGAGTTGATATGCCTTGTGAAAAATGACTTGATTTTCATTTAAATCTAGCCACAGGGGTATTTTCGGTATTGAAAATAGATTTAAACGTTTGACCCTTTTGACCGGACGGAATCCGTCAAATGGGTGTCAAAGGGTAATTATTGCAAACTTTGGGTGCCAAAGTGGAATAGGGGTAAATAAATGGGGATCAAAAGGTAAATCACCCTAAACTTAATTAACAAGTGGTATTATTTTTCATGCCTTCTCATTAATATGATCAAATACAGTATTGTGCTAAGATACCGCTTGAACAAAACTTAGCACAAGCGTAACATTAACTAAACAATTATCAAGGACGGATCCAGGATTCGACGAGAGAGGAGTGGGCAAAAATCATAAAGGGGCAAGCTAAAGGAGGAAAATGCCAAAATGCCAAAAAAATTAAAAAAATAAATTGCCATAGGAGTGATTTGAGGCTAAAGGAGGAAAATGCCAAAAAAACTAAACAATTATCAAGGACGGATCCAGGATTCGACGATAAAGGGGTGGGCAAAAATCATAAAGGAGCAGGCTAAAGGAGGAAAATGCCAAAAAAAAATATATTGCCATAGGAGGGATTTGAGCCATGAACTTGAGCTACAAAATAAACTTTATAAAGGAGCCCATGACCACCAAGCTACAAGCTCAATATATAATGAAAATACATAAAGTACTACTTAATATATTTTTGGAGGGCTGGACTGAAGGCCCTTTGGGGCCCCCATAGAATGGCCCTTGACAATTATGCGTACAATAATTAAATAAATAAGCATTAATAATATTCAAGCAATATGAAAAATAAGAGATTAAAGAAGAAAACAACCAACCAAACACACAAATAATTAGGTGTATCGGCAAAACCACCACTAATCAATCGGGTTGTAACTATTATTGATGAAGATCAATTCCTAATAGAGCTCTTAATATTATCTCTCAAATATACTCTATAATCTAGTTAATAAACAATACAATACAATTCATAAATAAAACATATGACAAGGATTTTATTTATAAGGTATAAATATAATGGGTCTAAGTAGGGGTGTTTTCAGTTTTGGTCGGGGTAAAGATTAGGGTACCCCAAACCCTCCTCAAATTTTATAGTTTGATTTCGGTTCGGTTCGGTTCGATTTCGGTTTTCATACCTATGGAACCCAAACCCTCTTCAAATTATTCGGTTTCGGTCCGGTTCAGTCTCATTCGATTTTTTCTTGTATTGTAGAAACTTTAGTTAAAAACTGCACTAAAAATAAAAAGAACAACACTAAAAGGCACTGCAAAACTTGTGTTCCCTACTGTATACTAATCCTCCTAATATGAAAGCTAATTAAATTGACTTTCGTTAATGAGACTTCTATGATAACAATATATATTCACTTAAAAGGCACTACAAAAGAAATATATAATGTTACATATATTTATTTTAATAATTACCTTAAGTAATTATCTATAAATGTAAATAGTCCATAAGCATGGGTCATTTATAACATAAATGTTGTAAGATAGCTTCCTTTTTTTTAACATGTTGTAAGACAATTTAATTAATTACCTTAAATTAGAAAAACAAAAAATTAAAAATTTGGTTTTTTCGGTCCAATTCGGGCACCCCAAACCCATACCGACCCGAATCAATCGATTTCAGTTTCAGTTCGAAAAATTTCAGATCACAACGTATCGATTCAGTTCGTTCGGTCGGTTTTCGAATTTTTAACAACACCCCTAGGTCTAAGATTGCACTAAGCCAAAACCAATTATGAATTAGACAATACAAAGCCAACTAGGAATTGGACAATATAAAACCAACTAAGAACATGATTCTCATACAGAGTCAAATCTTCAATTCTCCACCTTGGCGATGTTTCACAAAACCCTAATGTATTCCGCCATGATTAATTCATTGAATAAGACCTTATCACTCTTGTTGCTCCTTTAGGACCATTGCCCCTCCTCGCCGCGAGGGGCATCAACACCGAAGTACATTGACCAACGTCAAGCAATGCTCAAACTTAGCCAACGGGACAACCTTTGTCAACATATCTGCCAGATTATCTTTGGTGCTTATCTTAACCAGATTTATAACATTGTTTTCAATAATTGTCTGGATGAAATGATATCGGACATCAAAGTGCTTTTGGTTGAGGACATTCTATTGGAATTGCAATGTCTAGCCTAATATCATTTACTCCGTACAGAACACTTACTCGTAAAGGCTGTGATTTTGGAATCACAAACATTTGATGATATCTGTGTTTGAGTTTCCTTCATCATCTATGTCTAAACTTACTTTATACCCCTGTCAATCTATATGTGATTTTATTCTTTCTGGGTGATCTTACATTTTAATTTAAAATTAGATTATTAATCTATATGTGATTTCATACATGGGTTTTGTAAATCAGTAGGCAGTATATCTATCTTATAATATTAAGAAAATTGGTAAGCTAACTGTGGGATTTTTATTAAATAAATTCTTTACACGGGACCACTAAAAATGGCTTCTTTATAGGTTTTCCATTGTTGTTGTCTTTTTTACAAAAAAATGTTGTTGTCTTCTTTACAAAAAAATGTTGTATTTTTTGTTGCTGGGCAGATTCTACTGCTAACTTAATGAGTTTTCTTTTTTCTTTTTTTCTTTTCAATTCTTTTCAAAGGAGAAAATTGTGTACTGTATTCTGATTTTTATTTTATTTTTTTAACATTCAAATGAGAAAATTTTGTGCTAAAATTTCTTGTATTCGATTCTTTGTAAGTTTAGTTTTTTAAATAGCAAGATGCACATATTTGTGAGCAAGGATTATTTTCTTTTTTTTAAATATAATAAATATAAATATGTGTTTTAACATAGTGAAGATATATAGGTGAGAAACTCCACTTCCTTTCCTTCTTTTTTCGTAGTCGACCATATATGGGTGAAATTGCACATATTTGTTTTGGACAGCATCTTGTCCAAAACAAAGAGCATCATTTAGAGTAATGAACTTTATCTAAAAATAACTCCAATAATACTCTTTATTTGAATTATTTTATTATTATTATTTATATTATTTTTTACTTTTAGCATCACATTGGTTTTGAGCACTTGATCTATTCAAGGCCTCTAAGATTAAGACACATCTCCTAAAATGCATAGATCAAATTTAATTATTATTTTCAGGCAACTAAAATAATTTTATTTTTAGACAACTAAAATAATTTTATTTTTGTATTAACATTTATTTTTCTAGCAAAAATAGTGTCAAATTAAGTGCATGTAACTTTTTTACAAGATGCCAAAGTGTATTTGAGACAAAAGAAAGGTAAGGAGTAATTCTTGAGCACAATTGAGAGGGAAAAAAAGGGAAAAAATACAATGTTTTGTTATATGTATTTAGATTTTAATGTTGGCAGATTGTTAGTGTTATTAGCATGTGATTTAGTATTGATGTCAAAATACAATGTTTTATATTTATTTTTAAACAGGTAAAAAATTTCTGATTTTTTTATTTTTTTAAATAATTTTTGTAAAATTTAATTTATAATTTGTCACGGTCAACATCTGTGACGAATAACTATGACAAAAGTGAGCAATATATGTTTTTATACTTTCCACGGTTATTGACCGTAGCAAATTATATAGTAATCACGTCGTTGACTGTGTAATTTATCCCGATTGTTGATCGTGGAAATATATTATTTATTGTTGCGGACACCTTCACGCTTTTCTCTCAATCTTGTCACGGTTTCGGACCGTGGCGAACTCATTTGTCCGGTGCTAGTTGCCACGGTTAGTAACTGTGACAAGAGGGCTTCGTTATCATTGACCATGACAAATTCCTATTTTTGATGTAGTTACCTTTTTAAGGAGCGCACGATTCACCTTCTTCGCTACCCCATTTGGTTGAGGTATACATTTGACCATAAAGTGGCGAACAATTTTCGTTGGCAATAATCCTTGAAAGGGTCACAAGTGTACTGATGACATTGTCTGACTGAAGCGCTTAAGTTTTCTATCATGGTTCTTTAACTCCATCGATTTCCTCTTTAAGCACTCATTAATGATTTGGTCCTTATACTTCTGTGAGATAGACCCAAGGTTCTTTCTCGAGTAATCATTATCCAAGGTCACAAAGTTATGATTTTCCACCCAATTTTTTAGTATTTGTAACCTATAGACGTCTGTGTGCACAT
>JAKCWG010000536.1:0-78104 GCA_021464415.1 Lonicera japonica
TATACAGGGAGTAATTTTTAATATCTTGTTCATAAAGTGTTGACGGAGAGTATTTTATTTAGGGGTTTTTGTTTTAAGTGATCAAATAAAGGAAATGAATATCGTTTGAAGTATGAATGAGGGTATTTTAGTGATTAAATGACAAAACTAGCCCAGATGAGACGCGAACATGTTCTTGGCTCAAATATGGATGGAGGCGGAAATTAAAAATTCAACCGGTAAATTATTTATGTATTTTAATTTAGTGAATAAATTTAAACTATCTAATAGTTTAGTGGCTATTTTTGCAATTTACTCCATGAAATTCACACATTAAACTTTTTCACCACATGCGGAAGCTCATTAAATATTTCACATGCATGGTAATTATCAACCAGCATAATCTCCAACTTCTTTAATTAATGTACGATAATCTTACTCCTATTTATACTATATAAACTAGTGTACAACCCACGTAATGTGTGAGGATATTACAATAAAAATTTTAAATTGTAAAAAAACTTAAGGGGTAAAATTTTAAATTGATAAATTGATATAGGAGAAAAAACCCTTAAAAACTTGAGAGGTAAATTCATCTACATTGATCCTAAGCAACACATATACTGAATATCTAATTTTGTTGAAATTAGGAACATTGATTCTAGTATGAGAACAAATAAATTAAATAACTAAATTGACATTTTTGTAAGCATAATTGAGCTTCCTACAAATTGTATAAGTAAAATCTAGTAAAAATATTATTGTGGCCAAGTGATAGAAACGATGTTAAAACGCTCGGGCCATTCGGTTGAAGCCCCGTCCTTTCCCCTTTCCCAATTAAACTCTTGTATCTATCTACCTCTCGTACCTATAATATTAGTCAAATATAATGAGTATTTAGAAATAGAGAATTGAGAGAATGAATCGTTATATTCTTCTCACATTTGGAGGATTTATATAGAGAAAAACATAATTAAGGAAACTACGCCTTAGTCAACTACGTAATTAATACAAAATAAGTACACAATATTCTCTATAATATATAATATTTACTTCCTAATATAGACTCACGTTAAAACCCCCTTTAAGTTGGGGCATACACATCAACTATGCTCAACTTGCTCAGTGAGTTATAGAACGGTTTCCTGGAAACCCTTTTGTCAGGATATCTATAAGCTGCCCTTTAGTGGAGACAAAAAGAAAGCTAATAAGGTTGGCATCTAGCTTTTCTTTTATGAAGTGACAATCAACCTCCACATGCTTAGTACGATTATGCTGGATTGGATTTTGTGATATATCAGTAGATGTTCGGTTGTCACAATACAACTACATAGAGTTTTTAGGTTCGAAACCCAAATTACACATCAAAATTTTCAACTACCTTAATTCGTATACTCCATGAGCCATCCCTCTATACTCAGCCACAATTACTCGAGCTAGCTATAACTTTCTGCTTCTTGCTCTTCCATGTAACAAGATTACTTCATACAATGCTAAAGTACCCTGACGTTGACCTTTTGTCAGTAATACTCTCGGCCTAATCCGCATCTATGAAACACAAACTTCAAGATAGTCGTTGTGTTTAGAAAACATCACTCTTCCCGGGGATGACTTTTAGTATCTCAAAATTCTAATTAAAACATTCATGTGACTCTTACTTAGATTATGAATGAGTTGACTCACCACACTAACAGCATAAGCTGCATCTGGTCTGGTATGGGCCAAATAGATTAAATGCTCAATCAATCTCTGATAGCGAGCTCGATCAATAGGTATTTGGTCTAGATACTCTACTAAGCAATGATTATGTTTAATAGGAGTGTCAACATGTTTGCAGTCCCACATGCCAGTTTTCGTCAGTAGGTTAATAATGTACTTCCTCTGACACACGTAGATCACTTCACCCTAAGAAATATTTAAGTTCACCCAAGTCCTTCATCTCAAACTCAAAGGCCAACTGTTTCTACAATCTATCAATCTCAATAGTAGCATCACCAGTATACCCATATCATCAATTAAATAATCAGAGCTGTTACCTTCCATTGTTGATACTTGAGGAACAAGGTATGGTCTGAGTTACTTTGTCTATACCACATTTTTCATGGACTGTGAGAACCTTTTAAACCATGCAAGAGGTGACTTTTTAAGCCCTTACAGTGATTTCTCCAATTTACAAACAAAATTATCAGGATAAGTTGCCACATAACCTAGTGGAAGAGCCAAGTAAACTTCCTCAGCTAACTCTCCATGAAGAAATGCGTTCTTGATATCAAACTGTTGAAGAGGCCAATTAAAACTCACCGCAAATGATAGTAGGACTCGAATAGTATCATTTTTGCGACAGGAGCAAATGTCTCATCGTAGTCTATCTCATACGTTTAAGTAAACCCCAGGGCTACAAGGTGGGCTTTATATTGATTTACAGAACCATATGCATTATGCTTAATGGTAAACACCCAACGACAACCTACACCCTTCTTGCTTGTGGTGGGGGAATAAGGATCTACCCATTATACTACGATGTGGGATATATTTGGGTTGTTACATTCCCCTGTTAAATCCTTGACGTCTTCATCAGGTAGGGGTCACACACAATCAATATTGGCTTTAGGTAACCGCATCTAGCGATTTCAGTTTGCCGTTAGCTGCACAGACTCAATTCACAATATCCACACGTCACATAATAGTAGTCTTGGGTTCGCTTTTATACCATATGTAATGACCCTGTCCTAAGCTTAGCAAGATATTGTCCGCTTTGGCACAGAGCCGCACGGTTTTGTTTTTGGTGGAAGTCACCAAGACTCCCCCAAAAGGCCTATCGCTAATTAGGTACTGAGCAGGTACATTATGTAACCAACCGAGTTCTCCCCCAAAATGGCTAGCCCAAGTTACAAGTTAGGTTCATAGTTCCAACATATATACCAAGGATCTTCCTATTACATTATCGAAGTAGGATATTTTGGGTTATTACAATCCCCCTGTTAAATCTCTGATGTCCTCGTCGGACCAAGGTCACACACAATCAATCTCGACTCTAGCTAGTTGCATCCAGTGATTGGTTTGCCGTTAGTTGCACAGAGCCGACCTGCAATATCTGCATGTCACGTGGTAGTCGTCTTAGGTCCGCTCTGATGTGATCTTGTCTAGCTCCAGTTTTCATTCAATCATGGTGGTTCGTGGTCTAAATAATGATCCACACATAGTGAAACACATGATAGAGCATGAAAATTCTAAAGGAATTTCATAGAATTTCACATGCTTGATGCAAGAAGCTTGAATGATAATAATTCATTCCATCGAATTCCTAAAGATTGGGTGGAAGTTCAAGATGAAGAAAGCTGGAGTGAAAAAACGCGAAGAAATCAGAAGAAGTGTTCGCCTAAAGCGTAGGCACGCCAAAGCTGAGAATTGTGTCCAATATGCAGAAGTGCTGTTTTGATAAGGCATGAGCACACCTTAATATTCGAAATTCAGCCTTATTTTCTAGCGTGTTCTCACGACCGGCTGGTGGAATAATTTAATTAGTTTTATTTATTTATTTTGTATTTCTTAAAGCTCAAGGATTATTATTATTTAGAGTATTGTCATGTTAAGAATCTATTGGGCTTATTTTAGAGTGTTTATTAGTTACCTTATTGCATTAGGATTATTCTAAATGTTATTTTCCTTTTCTAAATAGGAATTAGTTTCCATATTATTTTAGGAAACTAATTAGTTGCTTTATCTCTTTTTTAAGGAGATCTATTTCATTATTTAAAAAAAAGACGTTGATCAATATAATATGGTGTTTTCACTTTTGAATTCTTAAGAACTTATTAAATGATTACGAATTAATTTATTCGTATCGTTCTTGACTTATCAATTAATCATTCACAATCAATTGTGGCATCTTCGACTATACCAATGTTCATACCTCCATAATAAGTGTTGGGTTGAGGTTTATCTTCCATCTATCGTCCAATTCCAAGGTTCTAGTATGTTTATAGATTATGGGTCAAGGATTTACAAACAACCTAATTAAGAGTACGATCCTGGATCGCATCACGCTCTGATACCATATGTAACCACTCGGGTTCTCATACTCCTAAAATAGCTAGCACAAGTTGTAAGTTAGGGTCATTGTACTCACATATATACCAAGGACTTTCTTATTACACTACCGACGTGAGATATTTTTGGTCATTACAATCTCCCCTGTTAAATTCTTGACGTCCTCGTTAGACTGAGGTTACACAAAAACAATCTCGGCTTTTGCTAGCTGCATCTAGCGATTTCGGCTCGCTATCAGCTGCATAGACCCAGCGATTTTAGCTCGTTGTCAGCTGCGCAGACAACCTACAATATTCGCACGTCACGTGGTAGTGGTTCTAGGTCTCCTTTGATACTATATGTAACCCCGAGTTCTCCCCTAAAATGGCTAGCCCAAGTTATAAGTTATGTTAAATGTTCCTACATATATACCAACGACCTTTCCGGCCATTACACTACCAATGTAAGATATTTTGGGTTGTTGCATCTATATTATATTTGTTATCCTAGAATAAGAAAATATTATATTTTTGTGTTTTGAAGAGATGTACTAGAATTTGTAGTGGGATTATGGATGTTATTTTTTTCCCCTTTTTTTTTCAATTTGAGAAACATGAGTACTAGTTTGTTTGTCATGTTTGTTTGTATTTAGATTATTTAATGGTTTTTAAGAGTATACTATTTTATTATTGTAAACGCAACTTTGTATAATTTACATGTACATTTATTTGCATCAAAGAGAGATAAAAAGAAATGCTAAATTATTTGCATCACACTTGGATGAATTTAGATTACCATTATCTGCGCGCAGTAACACTTGTAGAGACGAATTTAGATTTGCTAAAACTTTTGTGACAAAAAAGGCGTCTTGAAATATTATTGTTGTTTTTTTAAATAAATTTTATTATCTATAATTAGTATGGTAATTAGATGTACCCGGACTATTAGCCTAGGTTTAATTTGTTTCAGAAAATAAAAACCAAATTCCATTTAAAATTTAACTTTTTTCATATCAAACTTTTCAAAAAAAATCTTAATCCCGGATTACTAGTTAAACCACCCTCACCCACCCACCCCCCACCCTTTTCTTTTTTTCCGGAGTATAATTGGAGTGAATTATTCTCTTATTAAGGAGTCACATTATTTAAAATTTACCCCCTTAAGGTTTGACAGTGTTTGCACTTTCATCTATGAAGTTTATTTTGTATTATTTTCGTCCTTCAAGTTTACTCCTGTTTTCATTTTAGTCCAAAACTCAAACCGCTATTAGGTTTTTGGACAAAAAATGACATGTTTCACTTTGATCTTGTAGTCATACATGTCAGTTGCACATGAAACTTTCCATCCAAGAAACAAATTGCACATTGGATTTTCTAGTATAGTGAAAATAGAAGAAAATTTGAAATACGGGTATGATGCAAAATGAACTTCATGAACAAAAGTGTAAAAGCGGTCAAACTTTTAGAAAGGAAAATATAAATAAAACCTTTATTACTGCCAACATGAAAATAGTTTCATGTATGTTCCATGATATGGAACCAGAGGAATGAAGGTTATGTACTTATGTTAGACAACCTCAATGTTTTTCCTTATTTCAAAAAGGATTATAATTTAATGATACAGGGTTTTCTTTGTGCAATTCTTTCTTTTTGGAGATGGGCTTTATGCTTAGATACAATGTTTTTATTTTAGCTAGTAGAGATTACTAGTGAAGACAATGTTTCCTTCTTGTTTGGTTTTGATTAAAGAATACTAAAATTTGTAGCACACTCGACGTTATGAATGAAATCAAAAATTAATGTTGGGAGGGGCCAAAATTTATTAAATGTGTCTTTTAATAAATGCGCACCAATGCTCAATAGTATAACAAAAAGTTATCATATAATGAGTATCCTTTTTCCCATAATAAAAGTTCATATTATGTTAAGAACAAAACTTGAGAGTTCATATTTTGTACACTACGTTAAGAACAAAACTTGTACACTATCATCAAATTTGGTATATATCTAATGTCCCTAAAAATAAACCAATACTTAATGATATCGTCCCAAAAAAGAATTCTGAGCTCTTATTTTGGAACAAAAAATGTATAATTTTACAATCAAAAAAGATAAGATTATTATATAATTTTTTCCGATATTTATTTAACATCGCCCCAAATGTAACTGTTAACTTAAAAAAAATATTAATTTTGACAAAATTAATGGTCAAAAACTAATTAACATGAATCAGACATTGATGCATCAATTGAGGTAGACCCGTGTGTATTTGTGGAAATGTGTAGGTCCTGGTGTTCACGGAAGAAGAGGTATATTGTGCTCTTAAACACATGCACCATCTCCTTTTTTAAATCATGGAATTTTTTTTATCAACGGCTCAATTTTACCCATATTGTTCTAATCCTTAAAGTAAAGAAGCCCTCGTGTATAAAATTGTAGGCAAAGTTTTAGCTAATCGGCTTAAATCAATATTAGATGATATTATTTCTATTAACCAGAGCGCTTTCACCCCTGGGCGGCTTATTTCTGATAATGTTCTAGATTGCTTTGAACTGAACCACTTTTTGAGAAGGGAAAGGCCATTTTGCTTTAAAACTTGATATGAGAAAGGCTTACGATAGGGTTGAGTGGTCCTCTCTTGACCGCATGATGGAAAAAATGGGGTTTGATAGGCGTTGGATTGATAAAATTATGAAATGCGTATCCTCGGTCACTTATTCAGTTATTATTAACAGTTCTAGTTATGGTTTGATTCACTCAACGAGAGGGCTCCGTCAAGGAGATCCATTGTCTCCATATTTGTTTCTCATTTGTGCACAGGATCTTTAAACCTTACTCAACAAACCGCTTATTAGATGGCATGTCCATGGTTTGGCGGCGAGTAGAGGAGGACCAAAAATCTCACATTTATTTTTTGCTGATGATAGTATAGTTTTTGGAAAAGCTACGTTTTGTGAGGCGGCCGCTACTAAAAATATTTTCGGTGCAACAAGTTAATTTTGAGAAAAGTGATATTTGCTTCAACAAAAACACGACGATGGCTTCTGCTAACTTGTTGGGTGTACAGGAGGTGGAGCATCATGAATTGTACTTGGGGTTACCTATAGTGATTGGTAAGTCTCAGAAGGAAGTGTTCAATTCCATTCAAGATAGAGTATGGGCCAAAATAAAGGGGTGAAAAGGGAAGCTATTATTAAAAGCAGGTAAGGAGGTGCTTATCAAATCGGTTGCGTCTCTTGTGTATGCTATAAGTTGCTTTAAACTTCCAGATTCGCTTTGTGATGAAATAGAGGCACTAATTCGTAGATTCTGGTGGGGTCAGGGTGAGCAGGATGTGAAAGTTCATTCGGTAGGGTGGCGCAAGTTATGCTTGAAAAAGCCGGTGGGTTAGTGCGTGCGGAAGTAAATAAATTAATTAATTAATCATAGGTTTGTTATTTGATAGTTGGAATCTTAAAAATTAATTTTAATCGAATCAAAAAGTAAACTCAAAAAGTCTATGGATTTTAATTCTGTAATCCGTTTAATATTTTCTAGTATGTAGCAATTAATAAAGTAATTAAACAGACAAGCAAACACTAAAATTAACGAGGTATCATTATAGTGCATGATTAATTCTCAACAACTCACTATATGCACAAAAATTTACAGACTCGATTAATCTTAAATCATATAGATTTACAAAACTTGAATGACACAAGCCACCTGTAAAAGTCTCCACCTTCTGTGTGAATAGATTTCCTATCCGAATCACACGAACAGGTTCACAACGAATCACTCGCTATGATATCACACAGTTCTTCAACTTCTTTTACGAATCACACGCACTTTGAGATTTAATTTGATCTTCAAAGAAAAAACACTTGCTTTGGCATGAACAAAAACCTTAAGATGGTTTTATGTTTTGAGGTTTTAATTTCTTTCTAAAGTTTAAAAAATTCTCTTAAAACATATGTAATAGTCCTTTACTTAACGAGTCTTTTTATAAAAAAATATAGAGAGCAACTCATTTTAAGAAAGGATTAAAAATACTTAAAATATGAATTTTTGCGATAAAAATACGCTGTCCAAAAATGAAGTTCGGATCAATCCAACACCAAAAAGGTGTACCTATTCAAAATTAAGAATTTCAATTTTGAGCCCTGAGACAAGCCGAACCGGTCTACGTTTTCGCAATGTGTACCGGTCCACCCCTTTATTTAAAAACTAGCCACACAATTTTAAAACTAATCACACAAAACCTGATATGTGGCTTGGTTGATTTGGGAGAAAAGTACACCACACCTTTAGAAACCAACCTCACGTGGGTTTTAATAAAGTGGACGTTTTACTTTTGACTTTTGTCCTCTTTTAAAGTTTAATTAATTAATTTATTTTTCTTTTTGTTTTTTGCCATGATAAATTCGTTTAACTTTCGGTCAAATTTTCGGAGAAACTTTAAGAATATATTAATTAGGAACATAATTCAAAAGTTTTTTTTTATTAATTTGGTTCGCCAAAACATTACGGATGCGAGAAAAATACTAATAAAAATAGTAAACAAATAATTCGACCCAAACGGTTTTTGTGAAAATACTACTTGGGAAATTAAATTCAAATGCTAATGCTCATCGTATCTTTCTTGAATTGATCTTTCAAGGCATATCTTTGATAGCTTAGCTTGTTTGTAATTCTTCAGATGTTATCTCGAACGACTCAAACAACTTATAAGCAAACGTATTTTTGTCAAATGAGTGTGGCATTGGTTTTCGGGATCCTAAAGGTTTTAATTAGGCCCTTCTAGCTAAACAGGCATGGAGGATTACTCAAAGACCTGATTCTTTACCCATTCACATCTTCAAAGCTATGTATTTTGTAAACAAATCTTTTTTGGGAGGATGATTTGGGGTCATTGCCATCATTAATGTGGCTTGGAATTTGGAAATCGAGGCAGGTATTGGAATCTAGTACACGATGGTGCATAAGAGATGGGGTGTCTGTAAACATTCGAAATGATAGATGGATCCTGGATTTACCAGGTTTTAAAATCACTTCATCACCTCGGGATATTTAGGGCTCTGATACGGTTTATTCGTTAATGTCGATCGTCCTTAGGATGTGGAATGAAGTAAAGATTAGAAATTTATTTCCATCAAATGAGGTGGAGGGCATCTTTTGTATAGTTCTTGCTAATAGAAATAGTCTCGACCTTCTAATTTGGCATTTCTCTACGGATGGTGAATATACTACCAAGAGTAGCTACAGATTATTGAAAGGATTGGCAAACCAAGCTTCCGGGTAAACAATGATATTCAAAATCCTATTGCTCAGGGCTTCACTTATTACTCTATTTGGGATTACGTGTTCCGAACAAGGTTAGCCAATTTTTATGGCGTTTGGCTTTAGACTATATCCCTATGGGGTTGAATCTAGCAAAAAAGAACATGTTGGAAATTCGGTTCATATATGGGCTTACATATTTAATCAATTATATTATGGGCTATCTAGTGCATCTAATAGGTATGAGCTTTGCAATGTGTAGAGACCTAATACTAATCATATTAGGATTGATGAGTACCTATTTGAGCTAGTGTATAAAGACACCTAGGGTTATGGTCCCTCAAGTCGAATCATTATACAATCTACTCCTCTTCCCTATCTTAGAGAGTGAATTCATTGAGTGCTCTAGGATTCTGCCGTTGGAAGGCCACAAACCTACTTTATTTTATGTGTTATACAACATCATAAATTATGGTGCGCTTCTTAAAGATCAGTTTCTTAAGATAAAGTGATGATTATGATCCTCAAGGCTTATATAATTTAAGATTAAAGTTCCTACAGAACGTAGTGGTTTCTGACGTGTGTCTTGTGTGTGGTACTTACGTTGAAGATACATTGCATACTTTGTTCCGCTCTCCAGTAGCTCATCAAGCTTTGCTATGGTGTTGGGTGGATACTTCTTCTTATCACACTTATAATTAAGTTGCCAAGGATTTGATTTTTTCCTTTGTGGGTTCTTTAAAATCGTGCTTTCAAGAATTAGTAGTAGTTTGTTTATAGCAGCTATGGTTTAATTATAACTATATAATTCACGAAGGTGTCTCTAAGGATCTGGGGTATATAACCATTGCCGCAAAAAAATAAAAATTCTTTCTCGGTTCCATGAGGCAAACCCCTGTCTTAGGGTCCAGTCTTCTCTTGTAGTTAATTGGTCTCCTTCATCATTAGGTACTTTCAAAGCAAATTTTGACGCTGCTACGTTTGATGATTTGAAAGCGAGCGGTGATGCGATCCCGAATCGTCTTTCCTAGCCAGGCTAATGGATCTTTAACCCGTTTGGGTTTGGTTGCACCTGAGGAAGGAACGCTTTCCAGTTCAAAAGCGTTCTAAGTTATTACTAAGAGAAGATGGACCATTCCAAGTTGTGCAAATGATCAATGACAATGCATACAAACTTGATTTGCCTGGTGAGTATAATATGAGTGCTACATTTAATGTTGTTGATCTAAGTCCGTTTAGTGCAGATGACGAATTGAGGATAATTCCTTTTTAAGAGGAGGGGAATGATGAGTCCAAGGATAGCACTAGAGTTGGATCATGGAGTGAAGATTATGAAAATCCTATCCGGGTTCCAAGTGATCCAATCACCCGAGCTAGAGCCAAGAAAATCAAGGAAGCAATTATGGCCATGGTCCAAGATTTAATGAATAAAGCTGGTGCTTGGAGAAACATTCAAGGAGATGAAGGATGAGAATGGAGAATAATGCTTAGCCGAGAATAGTGCAGTTTTATGGCATTTTATTATTTTATTTATTTGCATTACTTAAAGCCTAAGGATTGTGGATAATTGTTATTTAGATTTATGGGCCTGCTAAGAGTGTTTTGGGCTTATTTTAGAGCATTAGTTGTTTTTGTTTTATTTTCGAAATTGGGCTTGGGTTAGGATTTTTAGGGTTATTACTTTTACTCCTATTTAAAGGAGATAACTCTATTGTTTGAGTAGCCTTTGATTAATTCGAAATTGAGTGTTTCCACCTTTTGTGTTCTAAGAATATCTCGAACGTCCAGAATTAGGGTTATTGTCGTTCTTCGACTTATCAATCAATTAATCCATCGATTGATTGTTTGTCTTCGACTATACCAAGGTTCATTCTCGTTTGAGGGGATTGTGTCGAGGTTTCACCTTCATCAACTCCGCGTGGTTCCAAAGTTCTTGCGTTTTCAACGTCAAGGGTTGATGATTCGTCTTATTGGATAGGAATACGATCGCAGATCACATCATGCGGTGTCAGAATAGCTATTAGAAATGAAGAAAGAGGTTTTATAGCTGTTTTCTCTAAACTATGCTCTACTCACATGAGTCATACAGTAGTGGATCAATTGTGGCCCTAAGTACTGTCCAATTTGACTGTGAATGTGGTTTAAATAATGTTGTTTTTAGGGAGATTCGTAAGGTGTTATTGTGAGAATCCGCGTTTTCGACGCCAAGTTCTCATGGGAGTGATTCCTCCAGTTTTTTGTTTATTTGGAAAACAGTTTGTTTTATTTGAGAAAAGAATGATGGTTTATAAAGAAAATCAAAGTCGCCAGTTTGTTTTACTAAACAAAAAAAATGTGTGTGAAAGAGGAACATTTATGGATTAAACAACCTCTTAAACATAATTAATGCGAAACCATTTGATTCAAAGGTTCGGAGATTAAGTTACGAATTGAGAATGTGTTAGGTACCCAATTTGCCTTTTCGATCTTTGAGTAAGATATGCGTGCAAGTATAATTGAAGATTCACATAGTTATTGATATTATTGCTTATCAATCCATAGTTTTAGGAGAACGAGATTTGGGGTGGGGATAGAAAGCATATGCTTCGTATTTCGCCTGTTCAATTTTAGAAGTCAATGTATGTGATTTTAAAAAGTGATTTTGATAATGATAGACAGAAAAAAAAATTGATTTTGGCAAAGCTTAGGACTTTTCAAAAGCTAATTCGATTTAGAATCGGATATCCAGTAGTTATCGAGTTTTGTTCGTCAATAGTGTACCACAATTTAGTGATATAAACTGGCATTGACAAGTCTAATACTCTCATATTAGATATTTACATAAGCACTGTGATTTATAGGTTAAATTAGATACAAATGCTTGACAATTCCTTCGTAGAATGAGATTGATAAAATCGAGATTTTGTAAACTTAATAGATAAAAATATGTTTAAAAATGGCTAAAACTAGTTTCATGCCTTTGGTTTAGAAAACAAGTTTAAAATACAAAATCAGGATCAATTTTGAGATATCAATAATTTAATCAAGCGTCTGATCGATTATAACTAAAAGAAGTAAAGACAAATAACTAGATAAATCCAAACTGACTTAAAAATACATGAGAGCCTTAAAAATAGAGGAATTATATTCTATGACACAATTCTCGAAGTTCCAGAACTATCTTAAGCTTTAAAAAGGGTCAGTGCAAGTCTATTTATATCCGAAAGAGCCCTAGAGGTTTTGTCCACAAGATAAAGGAATTGTGTGTCTCGAGGACAAAAGGTCCCATGCCTTTGTACAAAAGACAAAGAAAATGTGTGTCTTGTGGAAAAAATGTCACATGCCTTTGTCCACGAGACAAAAGAATTGTGTGTCTTGTAGACAAAAGGTCCCATACCTTTTGTCAACATGATATTACTATTTATCCTATTATAATTTTTATTGTATTGGCCAAACAGAGTATCATATTAATCTAAGTTTTTAATATGTTGTTCCCTACGATAATATCTATATATGGACCAAACAGAGTATCATTCGGAGTTTAGAAAAGCCTCTGTTTGATCACCCGAAGTAAACTTCCGGTTTAATCGATTCTTGGAGATTATGTAGTAGGATTGAGCCAATTTTTGAGAATGTTACTCCTGACGGTAATGTGTAACAACTTTAAAAGTTTGAGAATGATCTAAAATCAGGAAGGTTTTCTTTACAAGATTGACGATTTTTGGTTTCCCGCAGCTTCTAGTTATCCTCGTAACTTTTTATCTGGGAGTCCTATTTACTTTATTTTTTGACCTGTATCACATGTGCCAAGTATGTATGCATGTATGAATGCTCATGCATGCATGCATGCTCATTTTCTAGGAAATCAAATTCTCGCGAGGGTCACAAAATGAGGGGTTCACAGACTCTTTTGGCCTAGGTTTTTCGTTAAGTAAAGAAACTAGGACATAACAAGAACGCATCATTTTGCGACTCTCTTATGAATGTCTATGACATTTTGTAATAAATGTTATGCAAATGATGCCATGCTGTGTTGTTATCTCTGCTGGGAATGGATTTGTGACTCCGAAACTTTTTAGGACATGTCCATTAGTTAGACTTGTGATGTTTCTTCTGTGCTAAGTTGTTGTACCCCTCCTTGCGAGGACAGTTCAGTTAGCAAGATGGTTTAAAGAAATTGATCGGGTGTTGAACTGATGTACTCTCACTGGCAGGGACAGTTATGTTAACAAGTTTAGTTGAGTGCTGAACTAGTGTATTCCCACTGGCTGGGACAGTTTTGTTAATGATTTGTTATTGTTAAGATGATGTACTCCCAATGGCAGGGACGATTCTATTAACAACTTGATTGGGTGTTGAATTGATGTACTCCCATTGACAGGGACAGTTCTGTCAAAGATTTGAAAATTTTTAAGCTAATGTACTCCCACTAGCAGGGACGGTTATGTTAACAATTTGAATAGGTGTTGAACTAGTGTACTCCTACTAGGTGGGACGGTTCTGTAAATAATTTATTATTGTTAAATTGATGTACTCCCATTGGCAGGGATGGTTCTGTTAACAAATTGATTGAGTGTTGAACTGGTGTACTCCCACTAGTAGGGACAATTTTGTCAATGATTTGGCAATTATTAAGTTGATGTACTCCCATTAGCGGGGACGATTATGTTAACAAGTTAATTGGGTGGTGAATTGGTGTACTCCCACTAGCATGGATGGTTATGTTAATGATTTAGCAATTGTTTATTAGAGACGTTGTTTTGACTTGAGAGGTTATGCTTAGGAAGATTGGGAATCTACTGGGGAGATGATGATTGATGGTCTATTAGGAAAATGAGACATTCTAGTAGCTAGGATGTAAGGCTAAAATATAAGGTGGTGAGAGTTGATGATTTATTAGGGGTGAAAGCCTTTAAGAAGGCATACATAGAGATTAGCGAGAAAGAGTTTTGGTATGATCTCTTTTGTTTTAGAAAAATGAGGACTTTTGGTTGCCTTTTTTCTTTGTAAGAGAGGATCGGGTTATGTTATCTCAATTCTCGAACCTCGTGCATGAGTTTTGGACTTTGTCTCTTGCTTTGCTTCTGTGGCATTTTCCTCGTATTACAAGGGTGCAATTTTGCTTGTTATTTCCTAACTTCGTTAGAGGAGAATATTTTGTGCTAGCATCATTTTCTATTTTTGGATGCCCTTATTCCTCCTTGATTATTTGAAAGCTTTTTGATGCAATTTATTTGTTCTCTTTCGCATGGTTAGTATCCTTCCTCACCCAAGATGTAGCCCTGGACCTTTTTGCCTAGCTGTTACTCTTGAGGTGACTCTTGCTTCCATCTTTTGCCTTTTATGTTTTTTAATATTCTTTTCTTTTGGCACTGTGAGAATATATCCTCTTTTATATTTTTTTAATCTTTTCTTGTACCTACTTTATTCCTTTTCACTTTGTCAGGGTTTTATTAGAATCGTCCTCTTTGTGAGTTGAGAATGTTTGCTTTAGAAGTTTGCATTAGACATTGTCGTGCTGTGTCTATAATTTTCGACCAGAGAGACTTCAGAAGCGTATCTTGGAGACTTCTTAACAAAAGGAAGTTGAGCTAAAATCCTTTTTGTAGGGCTTGTTCCTTGTGTAGCAGTTGCAAAATGTTTTAATTCCAAACTTTTCTCTCTAACTTTATCTTATATCCCTTTAGAGGGGGCTTTTTTGTTTGTGGAGAAGACTTGACTTTGCTTATAGAAAGGGCTTTGGTTTGTGCATATACAAAGGGCTTGAGATTGCCTGTAAAAAAAGGCTTAGATTTGCTTGTAAAAAGGGCTTTGGATTACCTATAGAAAGGGCTTGGGGTCTGCTTGTAGGAAAGGTTTTGGGTTTGCCTGTAGAAAGGGATTTGTAGTTTGCCTGTAGGAAAGGCTTGGGGTTTACTTGTAGGAAGGGCTTGGGGTTTACTTGTAGGAAGGGCTTGGGGTTTTCCTATTGGGTCTGCTTGTAAAAAAGGCTTTGGGTTTACCTACAGGAAGAGCTCGGGGTTTGCTTGTAGGAAGGGTTTTGGGTTTGCATGTAGAAAGGGATTTGGCTTATATTATGTCTCTCTGGGAGTGTTTGAATTTTATTGTTCTTTTCAAGAAGAACTAAGATTTATCGTGCCTTTCTAAGAGGGCTTGGGCTGAAATTCTTCTCTCTAGGAGGGTTTGTGATGTGATTTGCTTCTCTGGAAGGATTTCTAAGTGATTTGCCTCTCTGGGAGGGACTTCTGATATGATTCCCCTTTCTAGGAGGGTTTGTGAAGTGATTCGCCTATTTAGGAGGGTTTGTGATCTGATTTGCCTTTTTAGGAAGACTTGTGATGAGATTTGCATCTCTGGGAGGACTTCTGCTTGATTTTCCTCTCTATGTGGACTTCTGATATAATTTGCCTATTTAGGAGGACTTGTAAAGTGATTCTCCTCTTTAGAAGGGTTTGTGATGTGATTTGCCTCTCTGGGAGGACTTGTGAGGTGATTTGCCTCTCTGAGAGGGCATTGTGATCTTATCGTGATGATCGGGAGTGCGTTGGTTAGAGGTGTGATGGTGATGTAATTAACCATCGGGGTATATACCGAGATGTGGTGATTCCCACTATTCAGCTTGTCTGGCAGGTCATGGAGCCTAATATTTATATGTTCTTTAACTGGTGTGCAATACATTTCTGCAAGTGTTTGTCTGTATGCACCATGTAAATGCTTATGTTACGCTTTCCTAAATTTCGAGTATTCACATGCTTTTTAAATCACCACATTTTTGTGTGAAAGCTTAATTTGGGAAAGAGGTGTGAATCTTTAGTTACATGATTTATGAAGTATTTCGTTACTCGAAATTATTTAAATGCAAATGTATGCATGCAAGACCAATTATTTTTGGAGAATATATCAACACTTAGAAGGCAAATATTAATTTTTGGTCAATTAGTGAGTGAGTGCAAGGTGACATCGGTCACAAGAGAAATGGCGTGCTTCCGCCTTTGGATTTTGCTGATCTGGCATTATGCTCTTGTTTTAACAAGTTGCTCTTGGCTTCTTGATTCTTGGGTCTGTCAGAGTCCGTGTGTGTTGCTGTTTTTGCTCATACCCTTAGTCTTAAGAAGATTACCGATGTTCTGCATTTTCATGAGCGGGTGTGGATTATTCGAGATTGGCTTAATTTTTAGGGAAAGGCGTAGGCCTTCAATTGCTAACGAATTAATTTTCTTAACTTGATTCTACTGATAGGATGACCACGGGGTCGTGATGTTATGGGATAGCACCCTCAGTGCGAATGATGAATGGAGAGGTTATTCTATGGAGAGCTGTTCGAGTCTTCTTGTCCGCACCCTCAATGTATCATTCGATACCTTCAGTGTATGCGAATGATGAATAGAGAAGTTATTCTTTAGAAAGCTGTTGTAGTCTTCTTGTCGATACCCTCAGTGCATATACTTTTGACACCTTCAATATGTGTGAATGATAAGGAGATGTTAGTCTTTAAAGAGCTGTTCGAGTCTTTTTGTCGATACCCTAAGTGCATATACCCTCGGCACCCTCAATGTGTAAGAATGATGATGGAGAGGTTAGTCTTTGAGGAGTTGTTCGAGTCTTTATGTCGATACCCTCAGTGCATATACCCTCAGCACCTTTAATGTGTACGAATGATGATGGAGATGCTAGTCTTTGGGGAGCTGTTATGCTCTTTCGACTCCCTCAGTGCATATACCTTTGGCACCCTCAGTGTACACCCCTTGCACCCTCAGCATATCTATGGTTACTCCACGCTCTTTGATTTAGATTCGTTACATGTGTCTTTTCAGGAATGTTGTTCATGGATTTAATTTAAGCAGTGGCAATCATGAATTGGGATAGTCAAAAAATGATTCGATTTTATTATGAAATGAATGGGCACATTGATAAGAAATTCCCCATTCTACCTTAACCCTTACAATTTCACTCCCCTTTTCCCCTCAATTCCCTCTATTTTTATGATGGTTTAACTAAACAGGATTAATGGTGTCTGCCTCTGCTTAGGACTTCATTCATCCGATATTTGGAATATCAGGGAGCATAATCTTCTCGGAATCAATTAAATCTTGGATATCATACTTCAAAGCGAAACAATTATCAGTGTCATATCCAAAGCCTTGGAGATAAGTGCAACATTCATTGGCGTTCCAGCTAGGGGGAGCTGGGTTAGGGGTGCCCGAGGAGCTAGTGGATGTAGAATACCTTCAGATTGTAGCACGGCTAAAATTTGACTCAATGAAGCCGGTAGGCGTGAAAAAGGACGGTCTTTCTTTCTACTGCTTCGCTTTTTCAGCCTTTATTCTTGCGGATAATGGAAGCAACTTGAGCTTTCTTAAGACCAGATTTAGTTGATGGCCAGAGGTGATCTTCTCATATTGAGAGGAGGCTTTCTTAGCTTGACAGCTTGGGCAAGTTCCTCTTCAGTTTCATCAGCCACGTGCATCAGGGCCTTATACTGTTTGAAGTATTGGTGAACCATACCGTTTGGGATCTTGGGTTTGAAGTTCTTGATAATCATCCTTAATTGCTCTTTTTTAGGGATTTTATCGACTAATTGAGATACTGATTCCCTTCAGCGAGTGATGAGTTAAAAAAATACATGAGAGCCTTAAAAACAGAGGAATTATATTTTATGACACAATTCCTGAAATTTTAGAACTATCTCATGGTTCAAAAAGGGTCAGTGTAGATCTATTTATATCCAAAAAAGTCTTGGAGATTTTGTTTACAAGACAAAGGAATTGTGTGTCTTGTGGACAAAAGGTCATATGACTTTGTCCACAAGACAAAGGAAATGTGTGTCTTGTGGACAAAAGGTCTCACAAGGCAAAGGAAATGTGTGTCTTGTGGACAAAAGGTCTCACAAGACAAAGGAATTGTGTGTCTTGTGGACAAAAGGTCCTTCAAGACAAAGTAATTGTGTGTCTTTTGGACAAAAGGTCTTGTGCCCTTGCACACTAGACAAAAGAATTGTGTGTCTTGTAGACAAAATTGAAGGTCTCATGCCTTTGTCTAGAAGACAAAGGAATTGTGTGTCTTGTGGATAAAAGGTCACATACCTTTTGTCCACAGGACATTACTATTCATCCCATTACGGTTTTTACGGTATTGGCCAAACGGAGCATTGTATTGATCTGATATTTTATTATGTTGTTCCCCATGATAAGTCCTATCTACGGACCAAATTTGAGCTCATTTAGATTTTGGGAAGGCCTCCGTTTGTTTACCTGAAGTGAACTGTCGGTTTTATTGATTCCCGAAGATTCTGCTGTCAAGTCAAAATGATTTTTGAGTATGTTACTCCTGACGATAATTTGTAACAGCCCTCAAAGTTTTAGAATGATTAGAAATCAAGAAAGTTTCCTTTAAAAGATTGAAGGTTTTCGGTAGCTCCCGGTTATCCTCGTAACTTCTCATTCGGGAATCTTTTTTGCTTCCTTCTTTGACTTGTATGACATGTGCAGAGTATGTATGTATGCATGAATGCTCATGCTTGCATACGTGCTCATTTTCTAGGAAATCAGATCTTGCGAGGGTCGTAAAATGAGGTGTTCACAGTTATTAACATTTTGAAGAGTAATCTTTGCTCTGCTGGCCCTATAGGTCATATCATTAAATACATTCGTCGAGAGTCTAGATGTTTTGGATCTTGTAATTGGTCTTTTGTACGCCGTAATGCATGGCAATGAGGTCGCTCACTGTCTCGCTAAGTATGCGAAAGTTGTGACAGGCTTAACGTCTTGAAAGTAGGAGGCTCCGGTATTTTTGTTGCCTTCCCTGATGTTGGATTATTTTTCTCTCTAGTAATACATTCTATACCGTTTGCTTTTTAAAAAAAAACTAATTAACATAAAAATTGGACTTTAATTATGCCCTAAGAGGAGAACACAACTCAGTAGCTTTGAGATATTATCAAAAGAAAAGTGAGACTGTTGATTATATAAAACTAAAACCTAAAATATTTATAATTAAGAAATTTGACAAAAAGGTGAGGATAAAAGCCGAACAAATCTGATGTTTAACTTTTGTAGGTGTCCAAGAATTATGCCTAAATTAACAGATAGAAGAGTTGAAAATATATTCATAAATCTGGTGGGAGGGCCCATTAGTTAAATAGAGAAATATCTACTTTGTGTATCAGTGGTACGCTTTGATGCGTACACGTGTAATATTATATATGATTTTTTCATCTAATTGTAGATCAATTAAATACCTTTCTCTAAGAGCATCTTTAACAATTGTATAAAAAATTAAGTGTAAATTTTAAATGTTAATAAACTTTTACATAAAACTTGAAGTTTGAAAAAATTATGCTCCAATAATACTTTTGTAAATTCTTGTGTAAATTTTGAAATAACCAAAAAGATATCAACGCATGTTAAATATTATTTTATAAAATTTTATATTTTTTCCTTCAATTTTTTTATACATAATCTTATATTCACAATGGATCTTGATTTATAACTCTTGATGAATATATTTCAAATATATAGTTTTTATTAAAATATATATATATATTTTGTATTAAAAGTTATTACATTTTAAAGTGTTGGTAGAAAATTGAAGAAATAGAACGTTGTCGGGGCAGTGTAAAGTGAGTGTATTTTACAAAAAATTCATTTTTAAATGATTGTTGAAGACTAATTTGTTTACGAGTTTTGTAAATTTTACACAAAACATAAATATAGAAGACTATTGCAAACGTTTTAAGAGCATCTCCAATAGTCTTTTATATTGATGTTTTGAGTAAATTTTACAAAACTTGTAAAAAATTTAGTCTCCAATAGTCATTTAAAAATAAGTTTTGTATAAATTGGTTGTGTAAAATACATTTTGACTTTACACTACCACGTCAGCTTTCTATGTTTTTTATTAAAACTTTAAAATGTAATAACTTTTAATACAAAATATATTTTAATAAAAATTATATATTTGAAATCTGCTCATCAAGAGTTATAAATTAAGATCCATTGTGAGTATAAGATTATGTATAAAAAAATTGAAGGAAAAAATATAAAATTTTATAAAATAATATTTAACATGTGTTGATATCTTATTGGTTAGTTCAAAATTTACACAAGAATTTACAAACATACTATTGGAGCATATTTTTTTTTTTCAAATTTCAGGTTTTATGTAAAAGTCAATTGACATATAAGATTTACACTTAATTTTTTAAATAATTGTTGGAGATACTCTAATACTTTTAAAAAATATGAAGAGTAATTTAGTAATTTTAAATGCTTACTAAATAATATCCACCAAGCAGTGGGGGAGCCTAGAATATCATTCAGGTGGGGCCAAATTAGGGCCAGCTCGACTCTAGGCGAATTATTTTTAGGACCCTTTCGTATTTGTATAAATTTATGTATATTTTTTAAAGCATATAATTTTATTTTTGTATATTAGAGTGCAAAAAGGAGTCGAAACAATATAAATAACGAAAATAAAAAGTGTTGTTGTTTTACAGCTGAAAAAAAGAAGAAGAAGAAGCTGCAGCTGAGAAAAAAAAAAAAGGGAGGCTACCTCCTTTGTTCCTTTTACACCTGACCTAGATAAAATTACAAAGCCCGCCCCCAGACTTATATATCTTATCGTACAAAGATCCCTCAAATCCTGACTTTTTTTAATTACACAGAGACCCATATGCTCTGTAAAAAATTACCAAAAGTCCATGACCTCCCCTGACTTCCATGAGACCCATATACTCTGTAAAAAATTACCAAAAATCCATGACCTCCCCTGACCTCCATGTCGCTCTGCCCCTGCCACCAAGATAGAATCACGTATATTTAGTATAATAGAACAAATGTGACCCAAACCAAGGGCGAACTAGGGGATATATATATATAGCAGGAGAAGGCTACAACCCAATCTAACAAAAGCAAAAGTACATCATTAATTATATCTTAAGGATAAAATTAGTATAACCATTACACCAGTCTGTGTAATTCTGAGTCCGTCCATCCAATCCAAAGTTCTCCCCGGATCCAAAGCCAAGCATATATAGCTGCTGATCAACTGTAATAACTCAAGACTTTTTTTTTTTCAATCAGATTAGTTAAAGTTTGTGGGCAAGGATTTCTTCTATCCTCACAAGTGGCACTTTGATATAACAGGCAATAAATCGGTAGCTTCTATGATGTAACCGTATGTGGTCCATATATATATATATATATGATATTCTTTAAGAGTGAAGTACAAAGTAAGAAAATGAAATGGGCCCATTTCATTTATGATTGAAAATAATGTCTTTGTTTGGAGGGATCACTATTGAAATCAGTAATGGAAATGGACCACATGGTCCCACACACAAAATAATCTAATATATATGTGGTCCCACGCACAAAATAATCTACTATGGATCTTTTTTCATACGTGATATTTTGTCACATTTTTATTTCTATGGTAATAGACATTATTTTCAATTTTAATTGAAATGGGAAATTTCATTTTCTTTTACTTCACTATTATCACAGGGCGACAAAAACTTTCATGTATAGAAACTAGCAATAACCTACTTGTCTATTGGCACATGGACGAAGTTGCATTGATACGATAATATATTTTCACCCTTATTAATACTCGGTTCTATTATTACTTTTCATTTTGTCTTTGAGTACCGAGAAAAGTGCATTTTATTCGGTTCTTGAAGATTAAATATAAGTATATTACTTCGTATTTAGGTGCTAAGTAAAACATTGTCAAGTTTATACTTGACATTCAAGAACCAAATAATAAGCATTTTACTCAGTTTTCAAGAATCAAATGAAAGGTGAGAATGCAACCAATTATTAGTAAGATGGGGTGGAGTGGGGGGAATGAAGAATAAAACCACTGAATATTATGAAGTGAATTAAAATACGATTAATGTGATAGAGGTTAAGGTTTTTAAACAACAAAATTAAACCAGCTCGAAGTATTATAAAAAATTTACATTTATTTCTAAATTGTAATGATTCGTTTTGAATCATCTGTTGAGAATGGTTGTCTCAAACTATTGATCCCACATGAAAAAATTGTAGAATTAAATATGGGTATATAAGTAGAAAGAGTCACTACAAAGTAACAAGACTTTTAAGTCAAACACCTTAAACACTAGTCCATGCACCGACTGGGCCCATCGGTCCACCTGCATAGTAACGATATTGTCCCAAACTTAAACACTTTTGGGGCACAGGTGTGGAGTTTTAACTTAAAAAGCATTGTTACTTTGTGGTGATTCTCCCCACTTATATATTCATGTTGTGTTATACAATTTTTTCACTTGGGATCAATGGTTTGAGCTAACCATTTTCAGCAATATCCACCGTGGATCAAACCAGCATATTTATGGCTCGACCTAGACCTATACCTTCGTTCACCTTGAATCCACCTTTGAACTGTCCATATAGATCACCACTCAACACTGTCCCCAGGATCGTTGACCTTTGGTCAATGCATATCTCAAGCTACACCTTATTTCACCGTATTTGAGGAACATGCAAAACTACCTTGAGAGTACTCGGGTGTACTTAGTCTATAGTGACTCCACCCCCGGCTTCTTCGAGTCTAACTCCACCATAAGGTCCATCGGTCCAGCTACTGGGACATTTTTTGTAGTGACTCATCACCTTAGGCTCTACCGAATTCTTCTTGACTCCACCGAGTCCAACTACCAATACTGCTCCACAAATGTGTGGATTCACTATCGAGCTTTGATATATACCCATTATTGTGCCCACCGGCACATGGGCTGGGCCCAGGATAGTAATTGACCCCATCGATTTGCGCATATAATAATGATATTGCCCCAAACTTAAACACCTTTGGGCCATAAGTGTTGGGTTTTAACTTAAAAGGTCTCGTTATAAAAAAATGGCCTCGTTACTGTGTGGCGATACTCCTCTACTTATATACATATGTTGAGTTCTACAATTTTTTCATGTGAGATCAATGGTTTAAGCCAACAATTTTCAGCAATCTCCACCTTGGATCAAACCAATCCAACCTTTGGCTCCACTTTGAACTATCATTGGTCCACTTGGCTCCACCTGAACCTATACCTTAGTCCACCTTGAATCCACCTTTGAACTGTTCATGTAGATTACTACTCAACACTGTCTGCAAGATCATTCACCTTTGGTCAATGCACATCTCAAGGTACACCCTATTTCACCTTACTCGAAAAACTTTCACAACCACCTTGATAGTACTACGGGTGTACGTAAACTATAGCGACTCCACCCCGAATTCTTTGAGTCTAACTGCACCATAGACTCCTCCACTAAGTCCATTTACCGAGACGCTTTTTTGTAGCAACTCATCACCTTACGCTTTACAGTGTCCACTTACCGGTACTGCTCCATAAGTACGTGGATTCACCATCGACCTTTGATACAAATTGTTGAGCCCACCGGCACATAGGCCGGGCCCATGGCACCAGCTGGCCCACCGGTCTGTGTACATAATAACGATATTATCCCCAACTTAAATACCTTTAGGTCACATGTGTGGGGTTTTAACTTAAAATGCCTCATTATAAAAATGGCATCGTTACAATGTGATGATACTCCTCTATTTATATACCCATGTTGAGTTCTACAATTTTTCTATGTGAGATCAATGGTTTGAGCCAACCATTCTCAACATCATCGTGTGGTTTGACACAAGCAATACTTAATGAATAATAACATTGTAGTGAAATGGTGTCATGGAGTCATTGTTTGCTTTTCGTTCTTTTACTTTTACTTTCTTTGTTCTAAATTAAAAATCCATACTTGAGATCAATGATTTGAGCCAACCTCTACTATATGGTGGATTTTGTTGCATTGATTATGTTTTAATAAGCAAAATGAACTCTTAATTTGAAAACGTATCTCAAAAATAAAATGTGGGACTCTTAGTTTGGGACGGGGGACTATTTGAAATAGGTCTCTCTTATACAATGTATTTAAATTATGGTCTTGATAAAAAGAGAAGAAACAATTGAGAAGAGGGTATTTAATTATATAATATACTTTTCTCGTCTTAAATTAATAGTCCATTATTTTTTTTCAGATGCCTTTAATCAAGACTTCACCCTTTTTTTCTAAAACACAATCTATGTATCAAAACTCACAATATATAAGAAATGAGTTTTGTTCTAAACCGCTGATTGTTATGACATTAGTGCATTCTTAAAAATGATAAAGTGAAAGATGCACGGTCACTTAAATAGGAACAGTTAGAGTAAATAATTTCCAAAACAAAACATGTATACAACTTACAAGTTGATATAACGTTTCCACAAAAAATTAATCTTTTCGTCTCAAATTAGAAGCCTACTATTTTCTTTTACGATATTTCCGACAATGTGCCAAATGTGCAGATTATGTTGAAATTGGTGCATTTATAAAATATTTAAAAACTAATATGAGAGCTCTGAGCCACAGAGCAATTTGAATACCAGTTGGTTTGTAAATGAAATGTACAAGACGAAAACAGTATCAAATAGCACTTTATACCTTTGAAGTAGAACATTTATAGGGTATTAGTTATTTTCTTACAGATTATCTTAAGAAGAATTTTATTAAAGACCATTAACACAGTGGACTAACATTATTTTTATTTTACAGCGATGACATATTCAAATCCTAACAAAGAGGAAAGCAAAATGGAAAGTCGAGAGTCGATTTCAATTGTCAAATTTGAGAAAGAGGCAATACTAACGAGAAAATTGAGTGAATAACTAAACTATCACACTTTTATCTATGTGGCCCTTAATCTATTTTTTGTATTCATGGTTTAAACTTTGCACTTTATATACACCCCTAATGGTCCGTTGAACTTTATGGCCACAAGTTTTCTTGCGGCGTGATAATATTTTTTGCTAAAAGTGTACAATTAGCGACATAATATACAAATTTGTCACTATAACTACGTCGTTAGAGGTGCACTTTTAACGATGACTCCATATTTCGCTGCTACATGTAGACGTTTAGGGATGACTACGTATTTCGTCACGAAAGGATTCATAGTCATAGTTAGCCTATGGGATTTCTAAGGTACGAAGTGCAAAGCTTAAAGAATGCAGCGGTACAAAAAATAGATTAAAGTCTATAGAAGTACAAGTGTGACAGTTTTAAAAAATTTAATCAATGCAATCATCATGCAATCATGGAGCAATATACATCTTATCTTCAAATAGTGAATTTAGGAAAAGATTGGAGACGCAAAGTGACCGAAAAATAATGTTGATTGGTATATATATATATATGTATGTATAAACCGAGCGTGAAGAAGACTCAATTTGACGTATGGTAGATATTTGGATAAATAATGTTGATTGGGACATATATATCTACATGTATATATCTTCATGTCAGATATGGACTCAAGAAAAAAATGGGTGGCCATATTCTCCTGACAAAAATATTATTCTTTGGAAAGACCCAATAAATAAATGAATAAGTAATTAAATAACGAAAATTGTATTTGGTGATGGATAAATTTATGACAAAAATGATATTTTTAACAATTTTAATTTACCGGATAATCAAACTGGATGTATTAATGAGTTGTGCATTCCAAGAATACACAACCCACCAATGTATTTGGTATGAATATCCATTTGATGAAATCGGTAAGTGTAGCATTGCTTATTTATGAATGGTATTTTCTTACCGGGAGTGGTAATATATATAGTTAGGGTATAAAGCCGGATTTTTCCTCTTTAACAAAAAGAAGAAATGTCCATTTGGAGATACTATTTTTTTTTTATAAAATTTTGTAAATAATCTATATAATTAAGAGATCACCCCCCACGGCTGCAACAAATTTTGTCAAATAATTCAATCTACAAGTAGGTAAGATGACCATAAAAATTTCTTCAATCGAAAATTCACACACATACACACACACACACATATATATATAGATATGAATTTTTCATTAATCACACTCACTTCTAAATTGAACTTTCAGATGAAATTTTGTGAAGGTGATTTATTCATTATACATATTATTTTTACAAGTTTTCATAAAAAAAGAAGAAGAAATAATTTATTTTTAAATCCAAATGGACATACCTTTTTTATTTGTGTTAAAGAGAGAATCCCTTTTTGTAGCTGTGGGCTCCCCAAGACTCTACCCCTCGGAAGGGAGCCTGCACAGGCTGCGACTTAGCAGTACCAATATGTCCCATGGCTTGTGTGCATTAAAAACATAATGTAGATATAGTTGCTAATTTGTATTCCTAAAATGGATATAAGAGAGAATGGATTCAATCATTAACGGGGCTTGACCGATCCATTGTCGGTATATGAAATTAATGAATTTAACTCGGAGATTAAGTTATGAATAGGGAAGGAATTATAACACCCTATTTACCTCTTTTGAGTCTCCTCTCGTATGTCTTGTTTTATTGGTGGATGCGAGTGCGAAAAATGTTCTTACATGAATTATGTGGCTCTTTATTTAATCAAAATGTGTTGCTGAAGGGAATTTTGGTCATTTTTGAAATTTATCAAGTGTTGGGTGTGGAAATATTTGAAGGTAGAACTAATTTTAAAAAATTGCACTTGAGTCACAAAGTTTCCCAAAATTGTAACTTAGTCCCTGAACTTTCCAAACTTGCATTTTCACCTCCCCAAAGGTCCTATTATATATTGAAGGGTGTTACTTAATTTATATGATGACAAAAAAAAATGTAATTTGATGAAATTATGATCCTGCCCCCGAAATTACACTTTTACCTACAACTTTAGAACATTACTCAACATAGCCAAAGAGTAAAATCTGGCTTTTTGGTCGTGGGCCCCAATTGAACAATTCAACTCGGGCACAAGAACCAAACCTAAAATGTCAGATTCTAGAAATTATAATTTTAAACTCAAACTTTGAGAAAATTGCAAAATAGCCCCTAAACCTTTAGAAATTTCAAAAAGCCCAAAAAAAATCCATTAAGGCACTTTGGGGTTTTGGGGGTGGGGGGACGTAAAGAAGACTCATTCTGACATATGTAGACAGTAGATATTTGGAAAAATAATGTTGATTGGGACATATCTATAATCTACAAGCATATTCATGTTAGATATGGACTTAAGATAAAAATGAGTGGCCATATTGTACTCCCAAAAATGATGGTTCCTGGAAAGACCCAATAAATAATTATATAAGTAAATAAATAAAATTGCATTTGGTGATGGATATTATATATATTTGATAAAAAAAAATGATATTTTTATCAATTTTATTTAATGGATAATTATATTGAATGCATTAATGAGCTGTGTATTCTTAAAAATGTTCAATCTACCAATTCATTTGGTATGACTAACTTTTTAATGAAACCAAAAATTATATCATTGATCATTTATGATTAGTCTTTTCTTGCTGAGAATGGTTATATATATAATTAGGATATAAAGAGATATTCAATAAAAAGTATAGATGTCCATTGGGAGGAGATATTTTTTACAAAATTTTATAGAAATAATGTATAAGATGAATAAATTATCCCTACCAAATTTCATTAAAGAATTCAATTTAGAAATGGGTGAAATGACCATCAAAATTTCATCGGCCAAAAATTCATACACACACACATATATAATTTACATTACATCCACTCTTACGTTGAATTATATATATATATATATATATATCCAGTTTTCATAAAAGAATTCGATTATTTACCAATCCAAATGAACATACATTTTTTTTTTGTTAAAAAGAGAAAATCCATCTTTATAACTTTACCATATATATATGTATGGGTACATTTCAAGTAATGTCTTAAGTTAATTAAGGATCTTAAGTCATGGCTTGATTAGGTATTTTGGGAGGTCAAACGGATGAGTTTTTTGACGAAACTTGGCAGAGATGACTCGAGTCATGAAAAAATTCAACCGGAAAATGAGTTAACTACAGAATTCAAATATTTATCTCTGTTAATTGGACATATATATATTTAAAATTTGAAGTTAACCCACTTACCAGTTGAATTATTTTTATGAAATTTGGTAGAGATTATCTACTAATCATAGAGATCATCTCTACCAAGTTTCGTTAAAGAAATTCATCCGTTTGACCCCTCAAAATACCCAATCCATAACTTAAGGTCCTTAAGTTAAGACTTTACTTGAAATTTACCATATATATACGAGTAAACAACTCAAATACCACTAAACTTTCAATCTAATACCATTTTGGCCATCAAACGTTAAACGAACCACTTTGGTCATCTAACTTCAGAATGAGCTCCACTTTGACCATTTCGTCAAATTTTGCTGTTAAATTTAGTGCATTTGAGTGGTACATGACTTTGTGTAAGATCATTTTGGTTATATTATGACGCCGCTTAAATAGCGCGTTGCGATAGAGCCCAAGTGCAGGCACGTCAAGTTGTAATATAGTCTCGGAAGTCCGAGTGTCGAACCACAGGGATAAGTGAAAAGGAATGGAATGGATTACGGATTAAGTGGTTTTCAGATTTTGTGTGAGTTGGATTTGTTGTGAAACAACGTAAATGTAAAACGGTTGCGAAAATTAATAAGAAAGCACTAAGGTAGGTGGAGATTAGTTACGATTTAAGAAACGGTGATCATTAGCTCATACTAAGATTACAACACAAGGTTTCTCGAGAAATGGGGAATGTTGGTGTATCTCTCAATAGCAAAGGGTGCGACGCTAGGCGACTCATTCCCGAATTGAAGCTATATCAAGAGAGAGACAAACGACATTCCACCAAAGACGAGGTTATCATTCCTACCTCTTAGCTACGGGTGTGAAGCAAGGCAACCCATTCCCGATGAAGCTAATCCGAGATAGATATGACAAACTCATCATAAAAAGATTTAACATTAAGCAAGTGTGGTAATCTCATGATTTAAAGAATGAAAATTAAAAAGTAAAATCCAAACAATGAAACGGAATGAAGTTTAGGGATAAATTTGTCATCTCATCTTTTATCATTTATGGTAGAAAACAAAGAGTCTAAGTATCACATAAAGTGTAAGAAGCACTCAATGTATCAATAAATGAATCAAAAATGAGATTAACAAATTTATAATCCATCTATGGAGTTTTAAGAACTATTCATAATTTCTACGAAGAGGGAAAAGCTCCATGGATGGGGGAAAAAGACTACAAGCTTTCTAGAACCATATAAATATGTTGTATGTTCATTAACAACCAAGCACTAAATATACAAGGCATATAAAGTCTTAATTTAATATGAAAATACCTAGAAAGCTTGAAATAATGGAAGATATGATGAAAAAGAAGAGGATTCACACATATTTATCAAACTTTAAACATGGATTGAGCCATTAATCACCAAAAATCATATCGCAAACAACCTCCGTAACCTTAGTAATAGACTACTCCATAATAGATGCAAGAACAAATATTATAGAAGAAGAAATCATTCTTACTAATTAAAAACTTACAAGAGAAATGAAGAACAACACCACAATGAGCTCTCACCTCTCTCTAGAACTTGTACAAAAAAACTAGATATCTTAGCCTAGAAGCTAAGAGAAATAATATATATTAAAAGGTTGCAAAATATCTAACTAAATATCTAAAATAGCTTGAACCACTAAAATAGCCCATTTTGGGTGTGAAATGGACAAGTTGCCAGGGCCATGATCGATCATGGTTATGCCCATGATCGATCATGGAAGTGTTCTGCCAGAAAAAATGGTTCCATGATCAATCATGGTTATGCCCATGATCGATCATGGACATGCCTATGATCGATCATGGTTATGCCCATGATCGATCATGGTTATACCCATGATCAATCATGGTTTTGGAATTTCTTCGCTCAGCACTTTGCAAGCCTCCAAGCTTGCTCTTGATCACTTCATGCAATGCCATTGTATCCCAATCCTACAAACACATGGAATACTACAAAATACACACCACTTTGGCCATGTTAGATACAAAACTCGCTAAAGCACTAATCTCGAGATAAGTGGATAATTAGGCAGAATTAAAGCAACAAACGCGTCAAGCGACTCCGGGAAGGAGCTTAGACATGACAATATTATGCGTTTATCATATTACAATAAAATGATATTTTCCTCCGATAATTTTCGCCAAAATGAAACACACACATTGTATAAATCATATCAATATTATCAACAAACAACACCACTTGGGTTATTTTATACCAAAATGATCAAAATACACTTAAATGAATTCATGTCACATGTGCCTTATGCATGGTTTCACTACATTAAATTTAACAGTTAAATTGAAAGGAATGACCAAAGTGACACTCATTCTAAAGTTAAATGGCTAAAGTAGTTTGTTTTAAAGTTTGATGGTCAAAGTGGTATATGATATAAAGTTTAATGGCCATTTGACCTTTTTACTATATATATATATATATATATATATATATGTGCGTGACCATGAGATATAAGAACCTGCTTCTATTTGCATCTATTTTGTAGATTAAACTTGATGAACTATATTATAATGTCTACTTTGTATCATTGCACACAATTACACATGTAATTTGTATATATTTAACTTGAATACAAAAAGGTAAGGCTAAATCTTATGTAATTTTCGCACTTATTTAAGTTATTGATTTTTTTTCATGATCAATTTTTGGTAACGAACTTGCTAATTGACGTCAATTGAGTTCATTCGTTACATTCCATTTAAATCACTTAACAGAAAACTAAATTTATTTACATAAACCACCCAACTTTTCAAGTATTTACACAAACCACACCTAACTTATTAATTTTACGTTCTATGTATTTACAAAGACCACCCTTTTACCAGAAGCCTTCAATTTATTTCCTTTGTTATGCAATTTTCCTACACTTGAATCTCTTTCCTTCAATCAAAAAGATTTTTTTTGTTTTTTGGATTATTCATTGTTCTTTGTATGTTACACTAGTGTGTTACCCGAGGTAGTTGGTATCATTCATCTTGAGATTTGTCATGTGTGAAATGGATTTTACATGTTAAAATTCTTGAATGTGAAACATGGTGGAAAATTTTGTATGTGTTAAACCTTTAGGGGACAAATGTTTTCCATTCTCACACATTTTGAGTTTCTTCCACCACTATTTTGTTAACTTTTTTAGAGTAGTTGGCTTTGTTTTAAATGTACTTGATAGATATAAATTTGAATTTTAGGTCAATCCAAAACTATATCTTTAGTAATATTATAGGTAATTTATATAATGTAGAGTTTAATCATGTCAGAGGGGCATTTAAGGAACAAGTTAATTACATTTAAATTAAAATTAAAATTATCCGTAGTAGTAAAATTGTAATATTTTGAATATGCCCTTCAAACTAATAAACAAAAAGGGTTGTCCTTGAGTAGGAGAATAAGACTTTTATCCTTTATACCAAAGGCCCCTTTTTTACTCATTGTTTATATATCTTATGTAGCACTTTAATTTTATCCAATTCATAGGTGCATTTGAGATGATCTACATGGATGCTATATCATTTTAAAAAGTGTCTTTCATGCATAAAAAGTGTCCATATTCATGCATAAAAAGTGTCCCTAAATATACATATAAAATGTCACTAAAACTAATTTTAGAGCATTAAAATCTAAAGAGTAATGCTATACTTATTAGGTATTATTATCCCATATTTTCACTGGCATGTATTACAATGTTGTTTTCAGTTTGGCCGGGTAAAAATTAGGAGATCCAAACCGATGCCCTATCTACCATCTATATCCTTTTGATGGTTGCTTTTGTAATACCTTTTTGCGTATGCATATGGAGAACGGGATTTTTTACTTCGATTTTATGCAATAATCATTAAGTACTTTTGATATAAAATCTCAAACTTTATCGAGTCTTATAGACATGATATAATAATCAGGGTGGTGAACCTTTAAGCGTATAATATATGCTAAGAGGTTTGTAAATGCAGCTTCCTTATAGATAATTATTCGACGTGTGACTAGAATGTCAAATTATCCACTAGATCCATAAAGTACTTTGAATGGTTCTGCATTATGGATGGATTAATCTACAAATATATCATTATATTCTTTGTAAGAATGGTATAAATTATTTTTTATCTTTAGCTTAAAAAAGTCTCGATCCTATTTTTGCTAAAGAGCAGGTTTTGAAAAATCTAGTGTCATTCATTTGACATGGTCAATGAGGCATAATAGGAAGAGGGATATTACTTCCAATATTTCGGATTTCAAGGATTACGTTTGAGCATTACTGATATAAACACATTGCAATGTGTTGAATTTTTGTCCCATTTATTTGTTACTCAGAATAAGGGATGTCCATGTAAGGGATGTCCATGTAAGTACATTAACAATTGATCATCATGACCAGGGTACACTAGGCAAGCATGCCAAAGCCTGTATGAGTCAGTGTCCCACAATACATTATTGGTGATATCATAGGATTCGACAATCCTTATTGTAGTGGGGTATATTCCACTAAAATGACTCAAAAGTTTCTTTAAAATGTATTTTCTTACACATTTGTTTAGAGACAAAATAAATATATTTTTGTTCCATTCTTAAATTTGGTTTTGTTATGATTACTGTTGGTACAAATATTATTAACAAAGTTCAGGTCGTTCTGGATACATATAGAGCGTATGTGTCTTTAAACACCATTTTAGCAATAAAATAGTTAAGCAATTTTTTGCTTTTACACATAGGTATTATAAGTTACTAATTGCCTATTTCGTTGAATGGTTATGGTGTTCCCACTATTAACCAATCATTAAAGTTATATTCGATTCATTCTTACAGTAATGAAATCAAGTATAAAATCTAAACCATGTATAAAAAAAATTCGAAATATCAAATACATTAGAATAAAGTCCGAAATTTAATAAAACCAACGATAATCAATCCAATATCTTGTTCAGAAATCTAATCCATCAAATTAATCATAAACTTTAAGACAAAACCATAGTCTAATTAAAAATTAGACAATATGCTTGTTCAACTATTTCTGAAAAATAAAGTGAATAAAGCAGATCAGTCAAAATCGAGTGCATTCATTGATTGAGCAAAGTCCTTCTTGCCACTAAAGTCTGCGATTGTGATGTTGACATCGGTGTCATTATCTTCTTCATTCATAAAATGAGATTCTTGTTCTTTAGATTCTCGACATCTCTTGTAACTCACTGCTACTTTAGCACTTTCATGGCAGTTCTTGTACTAATGCCCAAGACCTCCACACCTGTAACATGGCTCATCACCAACTCTTTTATTTTTTTGACCGGAGGGTTATTCGGTGGATTTTTCATCTTGTTTTCCTGACGACTAGGTCCAATAGCACCATTTCTTCTCCATATTTTAAAAGAGCCTCCACGACCCGCATCACGACTCCCACATCCCTTTCCACGTTATGCATTGTTGCCATGTGAGTAGGGATCATCAAGTCCAAACCATTTTGCATTTTGATTTTTTCCACTGTTCATCTTACCATAATTAGCCTCAGGAATTCTCTTTGTTTTGATGGGCCTGGCATTGTTATTTAAAAGAACCTCATTATGCCTTTAAGCCATTTGCAATAGGTTGATCATCTTATTGAATGTTATAATTCTTTTGTTATTATACTTGATCCTATACTGGTTCGCTAGTCTAAGTGCTGAAGTAGAAAAAGTGGAAAGAGTCTTCTAAATCATATCATCTTTTGTGAGATCATTTCTACAGAAGTTGAGACGTGCCTTTAGGTGCAATATATCTTTGTTGAAGTCGTTAATCCGTTTATAGTCAAGCAAGCAGATTTCATTCCACTGAAAGGTCAATTCTGAGAGCAAAATGTCGTGAATGTTCCCAAAACGTCCCTTAAGGGCATCCCATAGTTCTTTAGGTGTCTTCAACTGAAGGTACCCCGAGCGTAAGCTGGGATCAATATGTCTCCTTAGAAACAGTAATGCATTTGCTTTCACCTTGTTAGACGGTCTTTGTCTATGGGGTTAGTAAGTGTAGTGGAGTATTCTTTGGCCACAAAAGAGATTTCTACATCAGAAACCTATCGATGGTACTCAAGTCCTTCTGAGTTAAAAATGTCAAATTCTGGTCGAGTTGGGTCGGCCATCTTAATAAATAATAGAGAAAATATTACACAATCATAAGTACATCCATGTTAGTTATTTTTCAATAATATAAATTAGATTTCAAAACCAAGATTCGTAATGGTCACATTTTCGATACTATATGAAAATACTTTATCATAATAATTATAATGCGGATGAACTTTCATTATCATGGAAAGTTTCAATGTATAACATGCTAAATAAAATAATTAACAATACAAGTAATTGTGAGAAATACAATTTTATAAGTAATATTTAAATTTTCTTAGCATGCTGATTTACTAAGATTATCACAATTATAAATTTAATTAATTCATTTGAAAAAAATATATGTATAAATAAAACAAAATATCTAATACTATACAAATCACTAAAAAAATGTTAATAAAACATGCAAAATATCTCATATATATACATAAAATCTCTCTCTATATATTAAAGTGGTAAAAGCCAAAAAACAATTTGACATCGTTAAATATTAAGATACAATGGCAAGTTTTTACTCATATTTAAAAATAAGTGGTACAAAAAAAATCAAATTGAGATTTCAATGGTATTTGAATATATGTCTAGACCTTAATAATAATAATAAACAACCGGTAGAATCGTACAATAAAGAAAGAAAATATTTTTCTTAACCCAACATAAATATGTGCTATCAAACTGTCCAGTGGCCAAGCCAAGAAATTGACCAACGGGAGGTGGGGGGGGGGGTGAATTTGGTCGAAAATCACAACACACTAAATCATATTTAAAGCCATAAAATTTGAACGCAAACATAATAGTATTAATAATAAAAGCTCATACAACTCAAATAACAAATGCGAACTATTATGTAATTAATAATTTTTTTAATAATAATAGTTGAATAAGTACACTTAATATTATGTAATTAATAAAAAAACACAACTATTATTATGTAATTCATAAAGAAGCACAACTAACATAATATTTAGCAGTTAGATATTCAAAACTAAATCACTAAATAATCAATAATTAATAAATAGTTCAAGATATACACTTTAATATTATGCAATTAATAAAGAAAGACCACTAATATTATGCAAGTATTTAAGAAATAAAATAATCCCTAATTTTTAAAAATAGATCTAAAAAATATACCTATGAAATGAGGAAGTGGTGGCGCACAAATGGGCTGTAGTGGTGATGTGGGGTGGAGGTGGCACGTTGTTGGTGAAAAAATGGTGTAGATAAAGAGAGGTGAGTGAAGAAATGGTGAATGGTGAAGCAGTGCCAGCTAGAAGAAGAAGAGAAATGAATTTGGCAGCAACAGCTCCTTTTTAATTAATTAGGTTTAATATTCACAAACTGTTCCTTAAGTTTCCGTGTCTTACAGTTAGGTCCCCTCAAGTTTATTTTTATATACATAAGTCCCTAATTTATTTATTTTTTTCAAAAGCTGCCCCAAACCAAGGAGGGGCACCTGCCCCCCGCCCCCACACAGCTTCGCCCCTGAAACTGTCATATCCTTATATAAAAAAAACACTCGAGCTTAAACCAAAAAAAAGTTATTTGTTAGTACGCGCGTGCCTATCCCAATAGGCGAATTTAAGGGTCTTAAATATATATATATATATATATATTATCCTTATATATATAATAGACTGTCTATGAAATCTAAATATATATTAAAATTTTACTGAAGCCAACAAATATTGCCAATCCATTATATATATACAATGATTATCCTTATATATTAATTCGGCAGATCTTATACACATAAAACATATCACACACACACATATTTATAAATATACCCTTTTATACACGTGTCTCATAAATGCTTGGCATCTCATCATATATATGTAACAAAAATATTCTTTAAATCCTCATATATATATATATATATATAAACATTACATAATACAAGTAGCAATATAAACCATATTTTTCGCAGAAAAATAACAAAGACAGCATCATATTTTCAGCCAATTAGAAACAGTTTTTATGCAGCAAAAATAGATTTATATGGACTGTTTTCACAGCAATAATATGCAGAAACAAAACAGATTAATAGCGCAAATAAACAGATTCGCATCAATAGCAGTTTTTACGCAGCAATAGTCAAAATCCGATTCAGATTTTTTGAATTATTTCATAGCAGATAAACAGATTCGCAGCAATAATAATCAACTATTAATCATAGATTTCGCGTATAAAAGCAACAAGAAGATAATTAGAAAAGTAACACCCAATTTTTTAAGAAGAAAACACCACACAAATTAGACAGATAGAGTCGGAAATTGAAGGAAGAAATGCTTCCAAAGTGCTGGACCGAATCTACATAGTAGATATAAAAATATCTACTGTGTAGATTCGGTTAAGCAAAGCACACCGAGTATGATAAGTCCAAAAACACACCAAAGCACATATTCGTCAGAAACCACAGCCACAACTGAGTATTCAAACTTCAAGAGTGGGCAGCGAGCTTGATGTATGTATACTACAGTTTTTTCTTGAAAATTGGGCGACGAGAGAGGAGTCTAATGGTGATGGAAACCGCGGCTAGGTTTTTTTTTTTTTTTAGGGTTAGAGTTATTAGTTCTGAGCGTGCTGATAACGTGCTGTAGGAACAACTCGATTATGCCTTTCATTAAATAACCTATTTAAATAGGGCATAAATACAATAGTAAATAAGGTTAACAAGGAAGTCCAATATGATTCGTGATACATGATTTACACATTAAAATCCCTAATGTATATTCTATCTAGACGATAGCACACTACATGTAATTTTCTTCAACATGTAACACTTGAATTTTATCCGATTCATAGTTGCATTGGGGATTATCTAAATGGACGCTCTATCATTTTAAAAAGTGTCTTTCATGCATAAAAAGTGTCCCTAAATATACATATAAAATGTCACTAAAACTAATTCTAGAGCATTAAAATCTAAAGAGTAATGCTATATGTCACGCCCCAAATTTTCAAAATATTATTCATTCAAAAAAAAAGTTTGCCTTTAGTCGAGTTTTTAAAAGATTTCAAAGTATATATATCTAATTATTATTAAAAAGTATGTTTAAAGGGAAGTAATTATTAATTGATATATATATAAAAAAAACTTTATCATCAATTATTCTAGTACTAGTACTTATGTCGAAAGTGGGATTTTTATTTTTCTTTTGTTTTGATTTAAGAAATTTATTTAAAATCAGCTTATTTGTGTCAAAAACCATTTTTCTTATTAAAATATCTCAATGACTCTAGTTTCATTTTAAGTTCATAAGATAAAACGATCAAATCTTACTCTGCAATTTGGGACGCAACCGAAATGTTCATAAAATTCCAACAAAGAAATTCCTAAGCTCCAAGTCCATATTATACAACCCATAAAATTCACAATGTCCAGAGTCCATAATACATGTAATACTAAAATTTATTTCGCCCACATGTGGAATTAAAGAAAACATAAATTATAATAAAAGCACGTGACTATGGTAGAGAACACTAGTTTTCTATTGTCTCTCTCTCGCCGCTAACCTTCAATTTCGGTGCCTGAAAGGGGAAAATATATATACTATGAGTAACACAACTCAATGAGAAAATCCTTCATCTCCAAACTAAAGAAAATCAAACTTCTTGCAAACATGAATTGATACACAATGTAATTCAATTTATAAGCCACTTTTAACATCAAATCCACCCTATGAATTATCATACATGAGCTTCTTTCCATTTCTTGCAACAAAAACAAATTACTACCCGACATGTACTACCGACCCACTTGGTCCGCACATGTCCTCGGCCACAACACGCACACCTCTTTCATCATGTGTGTGTACCAAGAATACCACCACTCTTGGTATTTTGGATACATTAGTGCACTAACAGTAGGATAACTCATCCCAGCCGACTTCACCACAACTCGTACATATATAATCATAATAATAATATATATCTCATGTAAATAGCAATTTACCCAACCCAAGGCTTCAAATACCTTTTTCTCATGTTCATTCAACACATATATAGTCATAAGCTACTAAATATCAAAGAAATCTTAATCAACAAGGATTGACAACTAATAAGATAAATAAACAAAGATAACTACAAAGAAAATAAATTTTAAATACTACATATGAAGCACAAGGGATGTGTCATATTTATTTATCATATTTTATGGGATTCTTAATAACCATCAAGTTCACTGTTTTTATAAAAATCACCCAAATCAGAATAAATAACATTAGACTCTAAAATTTACACAGTAGATTAAGAACACATTAAAATTACTCTACAATTTATTTCATAATTTTTGAGTGAGTTTTAGGAAGCTAAATAAATAGTTGAAACAGTAAACCCAGTGCTATCAGTACAGAGGGCAGATTGCTTTCTTAACTTCAAAAATTCACACACAGAAATTCATAAGTCCTTTATCAGTAAATTTTTGATATGTTGTTCTTCCCTGAGTCTATTTTAATGTCCAAGTGGAATTTATAATTTTCATCTTGAAGTTTTTGAGTTATAAATGTTTTAGTATAGTAAGTTCAGATTTGACAGATTTACAGAGATAATCTAAATATAACATGAAAAATAGTAAATAAATTATACTAACTCTAAATAAAACATATGTGACCCATAGAGATGTATACTCTAACACACAAAAATATTCTGAGGCAAATGAGGTTTTCTTAAAGGTTAGAAAATTCATTTTTTAAGTAGTATATCAGATTTTCGTCACTTAACATTAGATTTTTGTGTCAAACTTTATAAATTCATAACTTATTCATTTCATAACCAGATTTTATGATCTAGATATGCATGCAAAGGTAATTTCATGATCTATTAAGAAAAAATATTTTTGAGTCCAGAATATTACAATTCTAGAAAAAACGAAATATTCAAGAAGGCTCACAATCTAATATTTTACAAATATAGGTAACCACCAGTATTTTTCTTAACATAATGGTGACCGCCTCTTTGCTAAAAGTCTAATTTAACTAAAGTTTGAAAAAAAATAAGTTCTCTCACTTCTATGAAACTTTCTCTTGACATTTCTTTAAGCTCTAATACCGTCTCTTCCTTTGCTTTTCCTTCTCTCACCTTGCTTCTCTTTTTCTCTCTCTCTCTAAGATTTCTCTGTTTCTCTCTACATTTTTTTTGTCTTGTATTCTCTTTCTCTCTCTAAATTGAAGGATGGATACTGTGTTGAAGAAGTTTACGAGATTTGTAGAGATTTAGTAATGATCCTCATTATTTGCCTTGGATATGGTGACATATGTTTAGTGCTTGGTTCACTAGAACATGACAAGTGTCTTGCATGCAATGCCTTCTCTTTTAAAATATGTGTATTTTATCTTCTTATGGTGTATTATGAGATACAACAATTTACACTCTCACTATATTTGTACTCATCATTATTGTACTAGAACAACTTATTTAATTAATGTAAACTTAACAATAAAAATTAAGATCTAACACAATTTATTTTGAGCTCTCTACTTAAATTATTGTTGTATCTTATAACATGTACACTAATTATTGTAGACACTAAATTCATATTTTAAAACAAAGTAAACACTACAATACAAAAATTATTCAAATGAATTTATTAAATATGGGTCACTACACTATACTTATTGGGTATTTTTATCGCATATTCTCACTAGCATGTATTACAATGTTGTTTTCAGTTTGGTCGGGTAAAATTTAAGAGATCCAAATCGAATTTGAAAGTTCGGTTTCGGTTCCTAAATCTTTCAAACCGAAATCTGAATCAAACTTTTTGGTTAGGTTTCGGTTTAGTTTATTTTGATTTTCATATATTTTTTCAAAAACTAAATAAATTGTAAGACACACTTATTTTTATATAAAAAAAAATACTTATTTTGAATTGAAAAAATATTAACATTTGCAATTATAATAAAGATAATAAAGCTTCAATATTCATAATAGACTAAATAGTCGATTTCTCACTACACTTTATAGATTTTAGGAATATAAAATTTTAAACAGTGAAGTAATATTATTTCGAGTAACATATTCAATGTTTCGGTTTAGTTCGGTTACAAAATCATGCCACAAATCCGAACAAAAGATATTCGGTTTCGACTCAGTTTCTATGTTTTGATTTCGGTTTTTTTTCAGTTCAGTTCTTATAGATCGATTTGGCTCGGTGCAATTCGACCATTTGATTTTCAAGATCGCTACAACACTTCTAATGGAGTTTTTTTTAACTATACTTGTTTTTGAACTTAATTAGTAAAATAGGGGAGTTTTGAACTTATTTGTGAAAATGGGGTTGTTTTAAAATCGCTATTGCAATGGGCATTTTTTGCATAAAAAATGCTAGTGAAGGTGGCGTTTTTAAGATGGAAAAAATTTGGGCAAGTAAAAAACGCTTAAATGAGTAGCCTTTTTTGTCCTAAAATCGCCATACAATATGGCATTTTTTCTGCTAAAATCGCCATACATTATCGCGTTTTTAAAGCTTAAATATTTTTCCAACTTCCCAAATGAGATAAGTGTTGGTTGAGTCTTGGCTTCTCGTGATTTAGATAATTCAGAACTATTGTTTTGGGATAAATCACAATATTTTAAAATCTATTCGCTCAAAAGGTTGGGATTTTAAGAATCCCACATACTCAAAATAACGCGGTATTTAGTATTTTCGTTTTTTATATACTCTTGGTGTTTATCAAATATTTCTCCTACAAAAGGTGAATTTGTTTTATTTAAATTTAAACCTTTAATTAGAACACTATAATATAAATATTTGATTTGATTATTAATTTGACATAAAACAATTTAATTTGAAATAATACAATAAAAATGCTTTTAATTTGAGAATAATTAATTATGAAATTTTGAGCTATTCAAGTTTATAGAAAGATCTTAAATGTATATGTTTATCTAATCCTATTTGTTTATCTCAAATTAATAATCAAATATTTATATTATAGTGTTCTAATTAAAGGTTTAAATTTAAATAAAACAAATTGATAAATAGCAAGAGCATATAAAAATGACAATATTAAATACCGCGTTATTTTGAGTATGTGGGATTCTTAAAATCCCAACCTTTTGAGGCGGATAGATTTTAAAATATCGTAATTCATCCCAAAACAACCGTTCTGAATTATTTAAATCACGTGAAGCCAACACTCAACCAACACTTATCTTGTTTGGGAAGCTGGAAAAAATATTTAATCTTTAAAAACGCTATAATATAAGGCAAATTTAGCATAAAAAATGCCATATTGTATGGCAATTTTAGGACAAAAAACACTGCTCATTTAAGCGTTTTTTACTTATTTAAATTTTTTTCATCTTAAAAACGCCACTTTCACTGGCGTTTTTTACGCAAAAAACGCCGATTGCAATAGCGATTTTAAAACAACCCCATTTTCACAAATAAATTCAAAACTTTCTTATTTTGTTAATTAAGTTTTGAAACAAGCATATTTAACAAAAAAATTCCTTTTAATGTATTATATGAATTATACTTTCATTCGATTAAACTAAAATACAATTTATATATTACACTTAATAAAATTATATAATATAATCCATAAATAAAAAAAAAAACATTTTTCGCGTTTAAATGTCACGTAATAATATCAACACCCAAATTTTATGATGCTTGTCGCAAAAGGCAAAGAATAAATTGCCCTTCCATCACGAAAAGATGTCTGTGTGTCAGATGAACAATATTGTAATTTATGCCGACAAAAGAAAAAGATTAATAATATTGTAGCCACTCAACGACTGCCACCTATGAAATTTATAGACAGTGATCGAACCTCTCTATAGTATTCTACGATAATTGCGTATAGTCGTTATTTATTTTATTTTTGTGATAACATAATTTTACGTATATAATGGTACTTCTAGGAAATAAATATTTGTAATAAAACATATTTTTGTTATAAAACAGACTCTTTCTAACAAAAAAAATGTGCGTTCTATCATCAAGTGTATTATTTTGGTGACGAAACTTAAAATTCATCGCAAAAATTATAAAGGCAAAGAGTTAGAGGAACTTCATTCGTAATTATATTAAATAGAATAATAGCTTACAATTTCATTTCAAAATAAGAACACTATTATTATTTTTTACTTAAAATATTCTTTCTTCATTTTTTTTCTTTTTTTTTTCCTCAAAAAAATAAAAATTAATCACCACTAGCCACCACCACCATCTCCCAATGTCGGAACTCCGGCGACCTCACTGCATGCCTAAACGTCACCGAAGTTCCGGTGCAGGTACTACAAATTTGTTTTTGGACTAAATGCGGAGAGAAGTAATGATACGTATTTAATTTAGTGCAAAAACACATTTACACAAAATCCGCAAGCAACTAATTATACAGATTTTAGTGCAAATATATTTTTGTACTAAATCTCCAATTAATTAATGATATAGTATAAATTTGTTTTTGAACTAAGTTCGCAAACGGCTAATGATATAGATTTTAATGAAAATTCATTTTTATACTAAATCCGCAAGCAACTAATATTATATATTTTAATGCAAATATATTTTTATACTAAATATGTTGACAAATTAAGATATAAAATTTAGTGAAATTTTTTTGAACTAAATTTGTAAGTAATTAAATATATAAATTTGAGTACAAACTCATTTTTGCATTGTGTTAAAATTATTTTTGTCAAATGAGCGGTGGTGAGTGGTGACTTAGGTGGTTGGCGAGACTTGACAAGTACCAATGGTACTGAAGAAAAGAAATATAAGATTGTAGTAAAGATATAATTGACCATAAAAAAGGTGTATACTTTTAGTGAACAAATATTGAAAATTGTCTTTATATTTAAAACAAATTGTAGAATAAGTCCTTTATCTAGTAATGAATATGAAAATATCGTTAACTTGTATATAATTATAAATGAGGTGCTTAAAATCTATTTTCTCAAAATTATATAACCAAGAAATTGGTTACGATCCGCATAGTTTTGTCAATAAAAAGCGTTATTTAACCAACAAAATTTTACAAAGCATGAATTTTTAGTGCCTGGTTCTTCTTCTGCCTTTTTCTTATACATTGCGATGGAAATTTCTGAGGTTTGATGATGAGAAGGAAGAATGTTAGAAAATAAAACCTGAGATCTCTCTCCTAACTTTGAAGAAGTTTTTTACCAAATGAATTATAAGTCAGGTGTTCTGAGCAAACCATTTTTATATCGCATAAAATATATAACCCACAACTAATTACCCAATAGCATAAATTTTATGCTACTGTTATGGTTAAAACAAAATACTTATATACATCAAAAATTATTAATTACTTTGACATTAACTATAATTAGCAAGTGCATTCACAGTACGTAGGTAAAATTTATCACAAATTTACAAATTTAACACTAAGTTTCTTGAACAGATACATCGAATACAACATAAAAAATAGCCTTACAGTTGTGCCAAACCCGTACAAATTTTTAGTTTAAAAAAATAAATAGAAAAGTTTCATACAAGTGAAACACACTCGTATGAAAGTGAGGAAAAAGCCTCATTCGAGTGTATCTCAATTGTATGAACTTATATATATTAACTTTTTGTTAAGGATTTTTTTGACCATTAAAAAATAGCGAATCCTTATTTGGTTGTAACTCAGCCCATAAAATAAGAAAGCTCTATTCGATTGTGGCACAATAGTATAAAGTATTATTATTATTATTATTATGAATAAAGAATACTTGTATGGTTGATATGAATAAAATATAACTGTATAATAAAAAATTATCATATAAACTAAATTTGTCATCCAAATTTTGTTCGCTATAATATTAAATATAGTAAATTTACCGATTTGGCATCGCGAATACTGATGTTCTAACACCACCCAAATTTTATCATGCTTGTTGCCTGAAGGAAAGAATAATATAAATATATATAACCTTTTATCATGAGAAATGTCACTATCTAGGTGAATAATGTAGCCACTCAAAACTAGCCCTTAGGCCCTTATCCAGATTATAATACCTATGCAACCTCTCTTTGAAATCTATGAGTAAAGCCACAGATAGTGTGACCCCATACCAACAGGAAACAAACACAAATGGATGCCTCTCCTCTTCTTTTCTTTCTACATTGTCTCACAATAAAACACTTCTCTCTCAAACACCACCACAACCAAACTCAATATCTCCGCCGTCAGATTGAAGAAAAACCATACACCACCACTACCACCAGAACCACCACCACCTCTCAACCACTAAAAACAACCTCAAAAACCTATTCCAGCAAAACCAACAGCCACGGCACAACAGCACCACCACCGGCACCGTCCCTTTCAACTACAATCTTCAACGCATTCGACGACATCATAAACAACTTCATCGACCCACCAAATTAAACCTGCGGTGGACCCGAGGCATGTCTTGTCCGACAACTTTGCCCCGGTAGATGAGCTCCCACCGACCGAGTGCCATGTGATACACGGCACCCTCCCACCGTGCCTCGACGGTGCGTATATACGCAATGGGGCCAAACCCTCAATACCTTCCCCGCGGGCCGTATCACCTCTTTGACGGTGATGGGATGCTACACTCGATAAAAAATCTCAGGCGGAAGAGCCACCTTTTGTAGCCGCTATGTCAAGACGTACAAGTACACAATTGAGCGTGATGCCGGCTCACCATCCTCCCTAACGTATTTTCCGGATTCAACGGCCTAGCAGCCTCCGCCGCACGGGGTGGCCTCTCGGCAGTCCGATTTCTCGCGGACAATTCGATCCGACTAACGGCATTGGCTTAGCAAACACCGCTTGTCTCTCTCTCTTCGGTGGTGCCCTCTAGGCCCTTGGTGAATCTGATCTCCCTTACGTCGTAAAAGTAACCCCAAACGGCGACGTTTTAACTCTAAAATCGACACGATTTTGACGGCGAGCTTTCGATGAGCATGACAGCACATCCGAAAATTGACCCGGATACCGGTGAGACTTTTGCCTTCCGGTACGGACTATTCCGCCGTACCTCACTTTTTTCCGGTTCGACAAAACCGGAAAAAAAACAACCGGACGTCCCCATCTTCTCGATGAAAAACCCCGTCTTTTCTTCACGATTTTGCCATTACAAAAAGTATGCAATTTTCGGCGACATTCAAATAGGTTGAATCCAATGGATATGATTTTCAATGGTGGATCGCCAGTGGGGGCGATCCGGGGAAGGTGCCGAGGATCGGGGTGATACCGAGGTACGCGAAAGACGAGTCCGAGATTGAGGTGGTTCGATGTGCCGGGGTTTAACATGATACACGCAATTAACGCATGGGACGAGGATGACGGAGATTACGGTGGTGATGGTGGCGACGAATATACTGTCGGTTAGAACAATACGCTGGAGAGGTTGGAGTGATTCACGCATCGGTGGAGAAAGTGAAGATTTAATCTCAAGACTGGGATTGTGTCTAGGCACCCAGTGTCGACGAGAAATCTCGATTTCGCCGTGATTAATCCAGCTTTTGTCGCCAAAAAGAACAAGTACGTAATTTAATAGCTTTAATTAAGCGCCACAAAAGTTTTTGTAATATTTCTTATTATCCATTATTCTTTTTATGTAACAATATTTAAATTTCACATGTGACTAGCTTCATCTGGTGGTTGAGTTTTATAAAAAACATTTTTTTTAAAATATCATAATTTTAAATTAAAAAATAGGAATTAGATAAAAATATATATTTGAAATCTAATTATCGAAATTTATAAAATAAGATCTATTGTGACTATTTTTTGAGTATTTTCTACATTAGTTGATTTTTTTTTTTTACAAAAATTAAATTACTTTCAACCTTCATTATACTCTTCAAAAACTCAACTAAACAACCCAACCAAACAAGCCTTTAGAGTGTTTAATAGAATTTTCAAATCTTTGCCAAAAGGTTTTACCATTATTTTTTTTAAAATTGTGTTTGATTCACCAATTTTAAAAATTTCATTCAAGAAAAAAGAATTTTTTTCTTTTGTATTTTAGAATTTTTTTTAAAATGAAATAAAAACAAAGATTATTTTTTGTGAATTTTTTAAAATAGAATATCATATACAAATCAATTTATAAAATAAAAAAAAATATACTTAGAAATAATTTTTAAATTAAACACTTAAAATTCTAAAAATTGGGAGTTCGAGTAAAAACTTAATTTATTCTTCAAATGAAAAAAGTATTACCTATTTCAGTTAAATTAGTATCAAATTAAAATTTAAACAGCCTTTTAAAACTTATTAAAAAAAAATCGACAGGTTATTTTATTTTGTGGCGCACATGTCATCAAAATATAAATTTAAATAAAGTTTTAAAAAGCCTAGATGCTCTCTCCATCAACACTCTGAACTGTGGGGGCCCTACCATTACTAAAAAGCTCCAACCATCAACATACCTCTATCAAGAAACAGAAAAAAAATTCACCAAACAAAAGTAAATTTAAAATGTCTTTGATTTTTTACGTAAAGATGTGTTATTTTCAAAGCAATTACCATTACTACTAAAATAATATTGTACAATTTTTGGAATATTTTTTAATAAAGGCATAATTGCTTAAACAATAACAATATTATATAGATATGAATAACTAGCTAAAATAATTTTTCTTAAATTTAGTTTAAAACATTTTTATCATAAATATTTAAACTAACCATATTTTTTTGCTTAATTTTTAAATGTCATTAAAATAAATATGTATATTGGATTTTTCACAATATTGGAGGTTTTTGAGAGATCTGTGAAATTGTTGAAATTTTAAGCAGATCAAGCCAAGTTATAAAGAAATTTAGACACGACAATAATTGAATCCTTTAAAGTTTCTAGCTTTTGATACCTTTTGTGTTTTTTGTGCTTTTAAAAAATCTAGTTAAGAATTAAAGGGAAAATTTTATCAAAAAATCATAATAGGTTACCCAGATTTTGTTATCTTTTTGAACATTTTAAGAGTACAACAAAATTTAATATAATCAATGGTACAATAAAAATTATTTATCATGGTTATGTTGTTAAAAAATGTATATTTTTTTAATTTGTGATATATCTCAAAAACAAAAATGTGACTTTTATTTCACAAAGCTCAGTATATAATTTTTATAAAAAAGTTAAATAACTTACCCTTAGTAGTGCTGATTATCATAATATATGAATAGTTTGATTAATTTTTTATTTTTTAAACATTTGACTTAGTTTTGACTAACGTCTACTTCCAAATTAGAGAGACTATTTAATAAATTTTTGTACTTCAAGCAATTCATATTATAACCATTGTTAGTTATATTTTTCACTTTGTTACAAAAATAATAATTATATTATACTTCTCCAATGAAAATAGTATGTACAATTGTGGCTGTGATTTAATGTCGATCGTCTGTATATGAATTATATTTTTATTGATGAATTTTTGTTGCTAAAAATGTCTCTCAATATTTTAGCAGTAAAAATTTATCGCTAAATGACTATTTCATACACGGACGATCTATACTCAATTGTATTAAAGGAAAATGGTATGGACCATTTGGATGTGGGTTGTGGTCCATATGTTCCATCTTTTGATAGATATTTGTTTTTGGGTCACTATTCTTTACAAAGCAATCACATGCATCTGTTAATGGATATCATTCAATAAATACATCATCAATTATTACTTCAGCCCAAAGATACAAAAGTTTGAGGGCCAACCTTCAACTGTACTGGTTAGATATTTTTGTTCTTAATTAAGTCTTCATTCATTAAATAATTCAATGTTTAATTGGTGTTTTGGAAAAGATTCTTAAGAAATAAGATTTTTTATACTCATTCTTGTACCTAATGAGAGGATAGCTAGTTGGATTCCTCGGAGAAGTCTTGACATATTTTTTTGTTTTTTTGGCAAAATTACTCTTTTTAACAATTAGGGTAAAAAACAATAAACCCCCTCAAACTATTATTTTTTTACACTAAACCCCCCCATCTTTTAAAAGTGACACTAAACCCCCCTCAACTATTATATTTTATCACTTAACCCCTAAAATTACATAAATGCCCTTGTAAATAAATGACCTTTTATAAATTAGGGGGTAAAGTGTTAAGTTGTGATAGTTTAGGGGGGTTTAGTGCCAAAAAGTGATAATTTGAGAGGGTTTAGTGTTTTTTACCAAACTTTGTACAAGGGCATTTATGTAATTTTGGGGGTTAAGTGATAACATATAATAGTTGAGGGGGGTTTAGTGTCACTTTTAGAAGATAGGGGGGTTTAGTGCAAAAAAAATGATAGTTTGAGGGGGTTTAGTGTTTTTTACCCTAACAATTAATCAAACATTTTCCGTTATAATATTATAGAGAACTCTAATTGGAATTTGTATCAATAATACATAAGCAAAAATTTATTTGAAATTTCTTATGTAATGCAGGTATGTGTTTGCTGCAGTTGGGGATCCAATGCCAAAGGTAATTGGTGTAGTTAAACTAGATGTATCGATGTCGGAAACTAATCGTTGCGAATGCATAGTAGCTAGTCGAATGTACGGACCAGGGTGTTACGGTGGTGAGCCATTCTTTGTCGCGAGGGATCCACAAAACCCTAATGCGAAGGAGGACGATGGTTACATCGTATCGTACATGCATAATGAGAACACAGGGGAGTCAAGATTTTTGGTAATGGATGCTCAATCACCTGATCTTGAAATTGTGGCCGCCGTGAAGCTACCTCGCCGAGTGCCATATGGATTTCACGGACTCTTCGTGAGAGAAGATGACCTCAATAAATTGTAAAGAAAAAATGCATAAAATTTGAAAAGATATATACCACCATGTGTAATTATAAGAAAAATACGGCGTCGTAATAGTCATATAATAATTTAGCTTATCACAGGAAAATAAGTTATGTACAAATAATATTCCATATGTTCCTAATTAATACTCTATAAATTTGTTTTTGGTCGTACACTTTTGTATATTGATTATATTCAGAAAAGAAAAGTTGTACTCTTAATTGTTTTTTGTTTTTTTTTGATACTAGCGTTACAATTGCACTCTTGATTAGGGACATAAAATATAAAGAATAAAGGAATTTTATTTGTTACATAATCAAATTAAGCTCGTACTTTAACGAACATTCATATATGTTCAAGCATGTTTTGCACCTTTAACCAAATGCTAGCCAATACCTAGGATGTAGCTTAAGAGATAGAGAGCTCCTTTAGTTAGGAGAAAGTTCTAACTAAAGTAATAAACAGTTAAACTAAATTTATCTTTAATACATAACCAAATTTATCTGCACTACAAAGTTAAACTAATAAACAGTAGATGCAATTATGTATTTTATTTTGAGCAAAATATAAAGAAGCATATTTTTGGTGGGTAAATTCCACTTAGATCTTTGACTTTTGTTAAAATTCCTACCACAACTATTGTGTTTATAAAGAGTCAGACACTGTACTTCTATTACTTTTAATTTCTAACTCAAAATGAAAATGATAGTTCCATTTTTCAAAATGTCTTAAATTGATTGTCTCATTTTTTTCCCAAGACTTCATTAACATACTGAATCTCAAGTAAATGGTAAGTTGTATGATTAATTGTTGATTTAGTTTTTTCCTTAGAAAGTACCATATTTAGAGTGGAATTATATATTGATTTGAAACGGTGGGAGTATAATCATTTTGCCGAGATAAGCCCTTATTCAAATAAAGATAGCTAGTCAATCTTCGAAACATTTTCCCAATGACAATATATCCTCTTGGTCTTGATCTCAACTGCTCGACTTATAGGAGACTTGTTGAGGTCTTCATTATACTCTTTCGCTGTTTTTTTGAAGAGGGTGGAGAAGCTATCATAACGTTCTTAGAAAAGGACAACTGGCCAATAGTTCAGCCTCTATATAATCACTCCATGTGTAGTGGTCTTCTTCATGGATCTCTTGCCCTTTGGGAAAGGTCAGCTCCATCGTAGCCTTCCTTTTCTTCAAAGCATCTTTATTAATAAGGATTGTTGGTGTGAAATCTAGAGTTGATCTATTTCCGACCACACAGTCTAATGATTGAGCAATAGTAAATATAAAAATAATGAACTGAACGGAGTAAGACAAGAATATATATAGGAGGTTCGCCTTATATGAGAATATGAATTAGTCCTCTTCTTATGAATGGAGCTAGGAGCACGGGGTGCTTTGTATTATAGTGAGTAAACTCATATTACAAGCAAAAAATATCTCTCTAGCTATTCTATCCTTATGATATTATAGTCGGAGGAGTTCTAAGTCACTAAGAGCATGATTTTCCTAAGATAGGAGCTTTGTTGTATATTTTAGAGCTATCTTTCGCTGTATATTTCTCTTGGGCATTGTGGTTCTATAATAAGACTTGCAATAAAAGCTTGGTTTCTTATTGGTTGTTGAGGGAAGTAAATGCTTCCTGTATATATACGATAGAGAGGAGACATGTGTGGGTGAGCTATTTGGAACAGGGCCAAGGCCATCCTTCATCCCTACCAACTCTGAAGTTGCTTCTCCATCCAGCAGGGTTGGCGTCAGTCTCTTATGCTTTTGTCAATCATTATGATAGAGTGGTTGTGCGTCATTGACTTCAACTCGGCAAAGGAGCTCTAGAGGTCGAGCTCTGCAGACCTATAAACTCGAACACAAAATGGACACTGTTACAACATTCCCACTAGTTTTTTCAGACACGTAGTCTTAAGGTTAGGCCTCTTAGTTCTGTTTTCTCACACTTGACAGTAATATCTATGTGTCCTTCCATGATTAGTTCACAAGGTAAAACAATTATTTTACACCATCAATTGCCCCCTATCCTCAGTGTCCAGCTTAGAAGAGGTGGTCGGGGAGGATAAACCTTTAAATTGAAACATGGCCCTTCCTTAGTTGTGGTAAAAGCATTCTGGAGGTCTGAAAAATGATGCAGAGGTCTAAGACGCATATAGTATGCCAATTTAGGGAATAACATAAGTATTGTGAGATAGCGACTGATTGAGCCCGGAAATTGAATTTTTAATCCCTTAAATAAGGCTTAATTAGCTTTTAGTTACTGTCTAAAACTAAAAATTATATGCAAATTCAGTTTAAGCATGAAAAGAAAGCATTGCATTGTATTTTTGTGTTACTAATCCATTTTGCAGGCCTAAAGTAGTTAAGCAACTGAGGTTAAATGCGAAAAAGTGCAAGAAGAATGCCCGAAGAAGAAGTTAATATCCATTTTGAGGCTCGAGGTGAGAAATAATCCTCAAACTACCCTAAAGCACTAGCAAGAAGAGAATAACAAGCCCCCACGCATGAATGAAGTGAATAAAAGTGCCCAAAAGTGATTCCAAGAGAAAATAAGCTCAATTAAATCGATTCCGAAAGTTTTCGAGCAAAATAGAAAACTGTTGTAAGAAGCCTAAACTTATAGCTGATTAAAGTATTTTTTTATTGAGAATTTGAAAAATCTTTATAAATAAAAGTTGTAGAGCTTTGAATTACCTACGCATAGACGAAAACGGTGCATCAATCGGAGTTCGGAGAAAAACATTATGAGTAAAAGAAGAAGCAACCAAAAGAAAAAGAAAAAGAAAATAAAAATACATGAGGATCGATCCCCATCCCCACTTTTGGCCAATTTTCGATTTTTAGCTATTTTCGTCCCGTTTCTTTAAGGGTTATTTAAGTTATGGCCTGAGACACTTGTGTACTATATAGAAGGTCATATATCTCATATTTTAGGGAAGGCAACAATTTATAATCGATTAACAGAGAGGCTGAGAGTACCGTGACTTTCCTGGGAGCCTTTGTGCTATATTTGAAGATCAAACTTGAGAGTTTTCTTATTTAATTCCTTAAAAATATTGTTAGGTTAGTTTATTTATGATCTTTTGAGGCTGGAACATCAGTGTAATCAACATTAATTCATCGTTCAATTTATTTTTCAATTCAAGTCTCAATCGCGTTTCGGGTAAACCTTAGCCTTTTGTTTTCTTTTAATTTGATTGCTTTGGTATTTATAAATTAGTTAATTTAGATCATATATATATATTATGGAATCAACCTTAAACCCTCATTTTAGGGGCTTGTTCTAGGGTTTATAGGTCTAGTTTGTTGGTGTAGACACCCCGATCCGTGACCCCCGCAATAACCCTAACGACCTTCGAGAACTACTGTTTTGGATTCGGGACCCACCCGAGCACCCGAAACTACCCTAGAAGAGTTTGTCGGCCAACAAACATGTTTTTTAGAGAGATTGTCGTACGACATATCACATTGTCGCGCGACAATCCCTGATATGTCGTGCGACAATCACCCCTATGTCGCGCGACAAACCCCTTTGCACTCGATCAACCACTTTCTGACACATCACTTCAGCCGTTTGTCGCGCGACAAAGAGATATGTCGCGCGACAAAGAGATATGTCGCGCGACAAACAGGTACAGTGAATGGAGATGTCGCGCGACACTTCCCCTTTTGGGAGATATGTCGCGCGACATTCTCTCCCGAGCACTATAAATAGGCCAACACCCCCAAGGGTTTAAGGACGGCAGTTTGGATCTGAGAAATTGGGAGCCTTAGTCTAATTTTATTATCAAGCATTTTCTATTATCATCTTATTTCTGAAGAATTATCGAATCTATTCTCGACACTCGACGTATCCCGTCTCTGGATTCGATTTCTCGGAAATATCTGAAGAAAGAGAAGATTATTATCGCCGGAGACCCCTCTGCCGTATTATATTTTCTTTCTTATTATTATTCTCGTCGGGAAGGTAAAGAAAGTCCCTTATAGTATTTAAAATTAGATATTTGTGTACTTGTTTTTACTTCTGTTGTTCTGTCCACGTTTTATTTGAATAAACTTATTGTCAAGTTACAAGTAGTCTACCGTTTTCAAAATAAAAGACCCTGATAAAACCATTTTTAAAACCAGAAGAGTAAGTACATTATCGTCCGGATAAATCCTGTTTCCAAAACCTCGGATTGATAAGACTTATCTAGGAATTAAAATCAACATATTCTGTCTTTTTCATAGACTGCGACATGTCTGATAAAAACTCTCCTCAAAGAGTTCAAATTTCATATTGAATTAGTCCTAACATAAAGATCCGAACTTTTCCAAATCACAACTCTAGAGAACTGTAATTATCTGAGGAAATAATACGGAATACTCTTTCAAAATAAAAAGGTTTTTGTCATTTACATCTTCCAATAATAAAAACATCGGATCTCAGAACACAAAGGTTTTTATCCCTTTTCTCATTTTCCCAATTAGGGTTTCTTCTTAGAAAGTAGTAAACTGTTGGTAAAAGCATCCAAGTTTTTTAACATAGAATAAACATATAAAAGACCACTAGAGACCGAAAGGGCGGAATGGGTGCTTAACACCTTCCCAAACCGTAATATAGTTTCCGAACCCTATAGAATCCCGGTTTCGCAGACCAAACGTGTAAAGAAAGGCTTGTCTATAGCCTTTCCTCTTACACAACCCCTTTTGTCCGTTTTCTCGTAAAACGTACTGGCGACTCTAAACGAACCCTCTTGTATCTAGAAATAGAAACATAGGGATACTTGATATGAATCAACAAAGAAAAATAACTCTTAGCAAATGGGACAACGAAACCAGTTTCTGACGTCCCAGACGCCCATCCAAACGGGGACGAGACCCGGGGGTCGCATTTGCGGATTCTCACAATGGCGACTCTGCTGGGGACTGTTAGAAAACTAGACTCTTATATGTGGGCTTTTTGTTTATCTGTTGAATACTTGCTTTTACCACTTTCCCTACTTGCGTAATTTGTTTTGAGAAGAAACCTTTTTTTCTAAAAATGAGAGTTTTTCAAAAATACGTAATAAAGATAATGATATTTGTGAAGCAAACCTTTCGAACTTTACACGCATTATCACAAATCATGCATTGGTTCTACGAGTGTGAAATTACCCCAAACCCTCGGAAGTATTATAAGTGAGTAGGGAGTTGGCTTGCTTGGGCCAACATAAACCGAAAGCATTTACTTCCACTCTCCTTGGCCAAGTACGCCCCCGAGGTATATCGAGTGACGAGAACACTCACGTACCCGGGAAGTATATCAAAAGGCTCTTGCACGTACCCGCCCTTGGGGTATATCGCAAGGTCTTGCCAAATAAGAGGGAGCCTGAAGCCTTAACCGTTCGTACACCTGCGCTGCATATAAGATTGAGTCGGTTAAAACACTTGTCAAACAGCCGTAGGGGATGTACCACCTTACGGCTTACTTTACGACGCCCTTTTAAAATTTGAGCCTTTCTCTCGGCAATTTTTAATGATTCTTTTGGCAAAAATCGAGTCGCATCGTAGTATTCCTTCATCTTCGCCACGTGGTTTCGTCTACATCCGTAAAGCGACGTCACTCTGGAAGGTTGGGCCGGTCGAGATCATACCGAAAGACTAGTGAGACCAAGCACACCCAAAATGGCCGATAGACGTGAGAATCAAGAGACAGATTAGAGCCTAGCCGAGGCGTCTGTAGTTCAACCAACTTTAGCCGAGATGCACCGTTTGCTGATGACCGTCAGCATGAATTTAGCAAGCCTCACAAGCGAGCAACAGAACACCCGGATTCAAGTAGAAGAGTTATCAGCCGAACGAATTACACCACCAGGGTTTGAGCGACTACCACCGAATCGAGATCAGAATCAAGGGTAGTCTTCCCAAGTACTCCCCCTAGTCCAAGGAACCAATCCACCACAAACGGGCCCTATCGTAGCTGGTCCCGTTCAAACTGACCCCAACAATCAGAACCAATGGGCCCCGGATTCAGGCCCCACATACCAACAGCAAGAGCCACCTATAGTTTGGCCCCAACCCCAAGTACAACCCGGCTTTGACCCCCAATACCAACCATGGCCACAAGTTCCTGCAAGACCCATTCCACCACCGGCCCCAGTAGCCCTCCCTAATGAGTACCCAGACATCAACCGACTCCGGGCAGTGTATGCAGAATCGGTAATAGCAAGGGAACAGCCCGACAAGGTGTCAAGAGAAAGTGAGGAAATGAAGAAGCTGAAAGAGCAGATGAGGGTCCTGCAGAAGGGGGTGTCTCTAATAAAGGGAGCAGACGAGATCACAGATATGAACGCCTTCTCCCTCTACCCAGAAGCAAGATTACCACAGGGATTCAAACTCCCTTCCATCACCAAGTTCACTGGAACCACGCCCCCTAAAACCCATCTACAGTCCTACATCAGATCCATGCAAGTATCCGGTTGTGGAGAGCCGAAATTAGCACAGGCCTTTCACATGACTCTCACGGGGGCCGCCCTGAGATGATTTTTTGCTTTAAAAAGGCATCACACGCAGACTTGGGGAGATATCGTCAAGGAATTTATGGCTAAATACGGGTCCAACGAAGATTTGAAAATTACCCGTAAACACCTGGAAATGGCCAAGCAGGGCGAGAAAGAGAGCTTCAGCGACTTTGTCACCCACTGGAGAGAGATGGCCTCCCAAATGTCCAAACGACCCGATGAAGAAGAGCAATTGGAAATCATACAGAAGAATTTCACTCCAGCTGTAATGAATTGCATGGAAAAGCATGTATTCCCACACTTCAGAGCCCTGTTGAGTATGGGGTCACAAGTAGAGGAAGAATTGGCCAAGAAGGTAGAGGCCGATACCAGGAAAGCTTCATATGCCGGGAAGAAGACAGTCACTCCAGCCGTAAACCAACTAAGCTCATACCCCTATCAACAAAACCCATTTCGGCAGTAGCAACAAACACCTCCGATGAGTTGGCCCTCACAAGGAGACTCTTCGAGCACCGATGTTAAGAAAAGGAGGGACTTCTACACCCTTCCCACTACCTTGGTCAAAAGTCTGGAAATGCTCCGAAATGCCGGACTAATCACTCCACTCAACCGGCGCCCCCCACCAAACCCCATTCCCAGCACCTGGAGAATGAATGAGAATTGTGCGTACCATCAGGCTGCAGGCCATGACACGGAGCGTTGTTGGGCCCTTTGCCATCGTATTCAAGACTTGATTGAAGCCGGAACTATCCCCGCACCCGGCGGGCCCAATGTTACCAACAATCCCCTTCCTAACCACGCTCCACCAGCGGGAATTAATGCCTTGACCACTGATGAAGAAAGCTTTGATCCCGTGGGACTCATTCGAGATGACCCAGCCTACAGGGCACCCGTTGTACTGCCAGCAAAGGCTCAAGTTGCCCCAGGCCTCAATCCAATAATTGATCAATGGATGGCCAAAATGAACTTCCTACCCGGGCAGGGTTTAGGAAAGGCAAATCAGGGGATCTCACAGCCACTTACAATCAAAACCAATCTCGAAAAATCTGGGATAAGATGGACCCAAGATAAGAAGAAACAGCCATGGAAATCCCAAAGCCCCCCTCAGTGAGACAATCTGTATAACAGAAACCTCCCTTGGGACTTTCAGTTGGTCGACAGAGCCGGAGTCATCAGAAACTTCAGAGGGATCAGACCCCGCATCCCTTTGGATCCAACAAATCACCCGTTCAGGAAGGGTATACCAGCCACCGCCGACGAATGCCAATAAATCACCACCTCCTAAGGAAACAGGAGAAGATCGAGTACTTGAGCAATTGAAGAAAACCCAGGCACACATTACCATTTGGGGCCTATTGGTTGCCTCCAAACCCCACAGGACCGCCTTCATCAAGCTTCTAGACGAGGCCGTGATATCACCAGACTGCACAGCCGAACAATTGCCAAACATGATCGGGTCACTTACAGTCCAAAGAAGTTTGTCATTTTCAGATGAGGACTTGTCTCCATTGGGGAGGAAACACAGCCTGGCCCTCCATATTACCGTCCGGACCCGAGGAAAAATCCTGCCGCAAGTCCTCATCGACAACGGGTCAACCATAAACGTCTGCCCCCTGAAGACAGCCAGATGTCTAGGTATCTTGGATTCAGAGCTCTCCCCGTCAGCTGTGACTATCAGGGCCTATGACAATACCAGAAGGGCCGTTCTGGGTTCCCTGAAGCTTGATCTCATGGTCGGTCCCGGAAGCTTTCCGGCCGACTTTCAAATCATAGACATTTCCTCCAGTTTTAACCTCTTGTTGGGAAGAGCATGGCTACACGACATAGGAGCACTCCCCTCCTCCTTACACCAAAAAATCAAGATACCGTTCGAGGGAAATATAATCACCATCTAAGGAGATCCTGAGAGGACCTTGGCGGATCTGGAGTTACCTGTATTAGGCATCGGGAGCCAGAGCATACAATTGGGAGGCTTTTCTTATGAACCTCAAGTACAAACTCTCACCACCCAGAGAATCGAGTATCTACCCCCTGACAACATTCCCGGTCTCAGCACCAAGATCACGAATATGCTGAGAATGATGAAATATTTACCTGGAGCCAGTCTGGGAATGGGGCAGCCAGGGTTACTCCAAGCCTTAGAACCAGTAACGAGGTACGAAAGAGAAGGCTTGGGGTACCAGCACACTGAAGAAGACGACCGAGAGAAAAGGGGTCGAGGGCATCAATATCCGAGTTTTAGCTCTTTGAATGGCTTTTTCGTCAAAGAAGGAGAGGACTTCCCCTTTTGCGGCTTTCAAGAGCCATGGAGAAACGGCGACGGAGAAAACCTTCCAGGATGGGAAATCTTCTATGAAGAGGACCTCTATATCAAGGAAAACGTCACACACAACTTCTCTACCAAGTTAACAATCGGGCCGAGGGAAGAGAATGGAGACGACAAAGATGAAGAGGAAGAAATGATCGGAGGTCTATTTGACATCATGGCTCTAGGGGATGAGGAAACGAGATACGACCCTGTACACTTGATACGCACTGATCCAGATTACAAAGGGGGAAAGAGCGAAATTGTAAGGGTGAGAGATAAGAGCGAGGGTAGGGCTAAGGAGAAGTCACTCCTAGATTTACTTTTTAAACTTGTACCTGTAAGCACCATTAACAATGAAGAAGAATCTGTTTTGCGTTACCCTGTTGATTTTAATTCTGTAATTGCTTATATAGTGTTAGAGAAACTAAATGAACACCCCGAACAGGAGGAGCAGCATATACAGAGCGAGGAAGGGGATACTCTTATGATTAACCTCGGGACAGAAGAAGAAAGAAAAGAGGTCCGTATTGGGGCAAGTCTAAGTGAAACAGAAAAAAAAGAATTCACACAAACTCTAAATGAGTACGTGGATATCTTCGCCTGGTCCTATGCAGATATGCCAGGTTTGAACAGCCAGATAGTCATGCACGAGATACACACCAAACCAGAATTTAGGCCCGTCAAACAGAAGTTGAGAAAACTTATGCCAAAATGGTCCCTGAAAGTAAAAGAAGAGGTGATGAAACAACTGAGTGTGGGGTTCTTGCGGGTGATCGAGTACCCTTCATGGTTAGCCAACATCGTGCCTGTTCCAAAGGCAAATGGGAAGGTCCGCATGTGTGTGGATTACCGGGATCTTAACAAGGCCTGTCCGAAATACGATTTCCCATTACCCAATATTGATTTGATAGTGGATAATACCGCCAACCATGCCTTAAAGTCATTTGTAGATGGTTTCACCGGGTATAATCAGATCAAGATGCACCCAGATCACCAGGAGAAAACAGCATTCATCACACCGTGGGGAACATACTGCTACATCGTTATGCCATTTGGGCTGAAGAATGCCGGGGTAACATATCAGAGGGCAGCTACAGCTATCTTCCGCGACATGATTCAGAAAGAAGTAGAGGTGTATATGGACGACATGATAATCAAGTCAAAGGAGAGGGAAGGCCATGTATCAGCTTTGCGAGCTTTCTTTGACCGCCTCCGCCAGTATCAGATGAGACTCAATCCGCAGAAATGTGTGTTCGGGGTAACCAAAGGAAAACTCCTGGGATACATCGTCAATAAGAAGGGAATCGAGGTGGACCCTGCCAAAGTTCAAGCTATCCGAGACATGCCCGAGCCTCGTACCGAGAAAGAAATCCGGGGATTTTTGGGAAATCTGCAGTACATCAGCAGGTTTATCTCGCAGCTCACTCAAACTTGTGAACCCATCTTCAAACTCCTGAGGAAATCTTCACCAGGAGAATGGGACGATCAATGCCAAGAAGCTTTTAACAAAATCAAGGATTACTTCTCCAAGCCCCCAGTGTTAGCCCCGCCATAGACCGGACTGCCGCTAATTCTATACCTAACCGTCATTGATTCGGCTGCAGGGGCCATGCTGGCCCAACACCTGACCGATACACGGAAAGAGCAAGCCATCTACTACGTCAGTAAGAAGCTATCCCTGTTTGAGGTAAACTATACGCAGTTGGAGAAATCATGCACCGCTCTCGTCTGGGTAACACAGAAATTACGGCATTACATGCTGGCTTTCCCAGTCATCCTGGCATCACGGATTGATCCATTGAAATATCTTTTCGAGAAACCGGCTCTCTCAAACCGCATGGCAAAATGGCTATTCCTACTCTCTGAATTCGACATCACCTACATGACCTAGAAGGCAGTCAAAGGCAAGATCATAGCTGATTACCTGGCCCATAATCCGATATTGGGGGATATGCTAGAGGAAGTTGAATTCCCGGACGAAACCATCATGAATGTCGAGATCGATGAAGACTGGAAATTGTACTTTGATGAGGCCGCCAACCGAAACGAAAACGGGATAAGTATCCTGTTGGTCTCTCCAGACCAAACTCACTCTCCGGTATCATATCATCTAGACTTCTGCTGCACCAACAACATGGCCGAGTATGAAGCCTGTATAATCGGACTAGAGATCACGCTCCAAAGGGGTATAAAGATAATACAAGTATACGGAGATTCGGCATTAGTGGTTCACCAAGTTTTGAAGGAATGGAAGATTAGAGATGATAAGTTAGTCCCTTACCTTGCCCGGTTAGAAGATGTAGCAGGAAAATTTGAACATTCGGAGTTTTACTATGTCCCCAGGTCACAAAATAGTTTTGCCGACGCCCTAGCAACTCTGGCATCCATGATCGATATCCCGGAGGGGATGGAAGAAATTACTCTTACAGTACAAAAAAGATCTGGACCTGCACATTGCATGGCCGTCGAGGTAGAGAATGAAGAGAATGGGGACTCAACCACTTGGTTTTATGACATCTGAAACCTGCTGAGAAATCATCGGTATCCCGAACAAACAGATAAGAGAACGCGGGTCACGCTCAGGAGGTTAGCATCGAGGTTCATACTTTTTGCCGAAAAGCTGTATAAAAGGAACTACGACGGTACTCATCTCCAATGTCTCACCGAGGAAGAATCTGTCAAGGTGATGGATCATATACATGGGGGTGATTGTGGACCTCATATGAGCGGTCATACCCTTGCTCGCAAGATCATCAGACAAGGTTATTACTGGTCTACCCTGCAGAACGACTGTGTTGATCATGTACGCCGTTGTCACAAGTGCCAAATCTCAGATACTCCCTCCGAAAGAGTTGTACAACATGACCGCTCCCTGGCCTTTCGCAACCTGGGGAATCGACATCATCGGAAAGATCTCACCCAAAGCCAGCAACGGCCATGAATTCATATTGGTGGCCATTGACTACTACACCAAATGAGTAGAAGCCGAGTCTTTCCAAACCCTTGACGCCAGAAAAGTTGCCCGATTCATCCGACGGAACATCATCTGCCGGTATGGGGTCCCACACGAGATCATCTCAGACAACGGTACTCACTTCGAAGGAGAGGCTAATTCTGTCATGGAGGAATATGGTATTACTCGACACAGATCATCGCCGTATAGACCGCAAACCAATGGGGCAGTCGAGGCCGCCAACAAGAATCTGAAGAATATCCTAAGCAAAATGACCGACACCTGTCGGGACTGGCCAGAGAAACTACCTTATGCATTGTGGGGATACCGCACCACCGAGAGGTTCTCCACCGGGGCAACCCCATTTTCTCTTACATATAGGATGGAAGCAGTCCTCCCTGTTGAGTTGGAGGTCCCTTCTCTCAGAGTAATGCTAGAGAATCAAGTCAATGAACTGGAGTGGGTCCAGGCATGTTATAACGAGCTGGCGTTGCTAGATGAGAAAAGATTGAAAGCCGCATACCACCATTAAGGATATCAGAAGAGAATCGCTAGAGCATTTAACCAGAAAGTGAAGACTCGGGGTATCAATGAGAACGACATCGTGTTGAAAGAAATTCGAGAACCGGCCAGAGATCCAAGAGGGAAATTCGGGCAGAAATGGACAGGGCCATACATCGTCAAAGAGATTGACACTGGGGGAGCCGTCATACTCGCAGACTTAGACGGACAATTACTGCATTCACCAGTCAATATGGATCGTTTGAAAAAGTATTACCAATAGGCATAACATGTATAGATAAGAACTACGTAAACCTGAGCCCCAACTCAAACTTTTGTTCTTTGGAAAAAATCAAAAGGGGAACGTAGGCAACCTGAGAAGTGACTTCAGGCCTGGTTTAAACATTGTAAAGAAATTTATTTTCCACAAAGCAGTCCTTCGTATATTATTAAGAGGTGGTTCAGAACACCGAAAGTTACAAAGGAAATACAACATACAAGAAGAAACTAATCCCTAGGGGTTGGCCACACTGGGTCCTCAGTAGCCAAATCAATTCGAGCCTCATCCAGAATCTGGTACGCCAAAACAACGTTATTCTCTGTAGGCTCAAAATCCATGAATCGGAACCACTCCATTTGGAAGGGGTCATCAATCAGCTCTCTTTCTAGAGATTGCCAGCAAGAGCGGATAATGTCAGCCCGGAGGGGCCTGGGAATACCAAAACGAGCATAGTTGAACTGCCGAGTCAGCCGAGCACGCCACATCCTCTCCACTGATAAGAGACATGCTGGGTCACAAATTTGGACTCAGAGGAGAAGTTGTTCAGGCCAAGAGGAATATCCTGAGGGACATTGAACTGTCAAAAAAGACGTCCTGGGAGATAAAAGGAGGTAAACCAGAGCCCACGGAGCCGAACATAATTTTGTTCCCCGGTACTAAGCACCATCGCCCTCAGCTTCCACCAAGGGATGTTCCACCGTATGGCACGTAAGTTCTCCGAAAACCACACTGACTAATCAGAGGAAGACATGGTCGAAGCACCGAAGAGAGGACGATGGAAGAAATGAGTCGGATTATTGAGCCGAACCCCGTTGAAGCCCACCGATCGGAAACGCTCCAACAGCCACTTGTAAAGCAAGCGCGGACTTCCCCTGAAGAAGGGTGAAGCCCCCCTTTGAATATCATCCAGGCCATTCAAAGTCTCTGCAAGAACGATAGGCACTATGGACTCTCCATTTCTAGCATGATAGATCAAACTCAGAATAGTCGGATCAACACGGGAGGAATCCTTCACCAGTAACATATCAGAGACAAGGCAGATTAAGGCCGCCGCAGTACGCCCCACGCTGTAAGAGGCCCTATCTTCGTAACGATGAAAGAACCTCACAATTTTATGGAGGTCAAGGAGTCCGTCAGAAATAAAACCATCACAGGCCGCTTGGGGAATGGCTAACAGAGCAATCAGCATATCTCGAGGACCAATTTCTTCTATGGGAACTGCCATCGGAAGACGAACGTCAGAGCGTAACAGCCAGGAAAACTCCTCATAAGTTGGGCAGAGCTCATCAAGCCCAAAACGGAAAAGATGATCCGTAGGGCTCCAAAAATGCAAAGCACCTAACAAAAAGGAAAAATCTACAGGACGATAACACCAGCCCGCTAAAGGACTGAATGCACCAAAGTTTAAGCCATTTTCAGAAGATATCAGAGCATCTGGGCTTCAACATAAGAAAAATCAGAATTTGTGCGATAAGAAGACATTTTGGAGAGGTGTGGGGATGAAGGAAGGAAGATAGGTGTATTTATAGCAAAAATGAGGGTCATGTGCCTGTTTGTCGCGCGACAAACCCATTTCCAGGGGGAAGTGTTGCGCGACAAACCTATACCCAGGAGGGATTGTCGCGCGACAAACCCATTCAGGGCCACCCTTTTTTTTTGTTTTCTTCTCCTGGAAGAGTCATTCTTGCCAAAAGAATCATTTCTGGATGCATTCTTGTTCTCACTTTGTTCTTTTGCAGGAAACATGAGTGTCATTACGCTACAAGGTATGGCTCCTAAAAATATTTTACTCATACATATATATATATATATATATAAATGTTTGTCTCACACAAACAGAGAATAAGGGTGTAATCGGACAGAAGTGAAGATATTTCATAAATCCAATAAAAGAACGGTTTTCAAAATTAAATTTATGTCTAAAAGCATGTCTAAAAATAAATACATATCTATACGAACTAACAAAAATGCAAAAAAGAAGCTAATCTACTCGAGCGCGTTTTGACACGCTCCCACTATCACCCGAGCCCTCCTCGGGAGTGAGGTCGACAACTGGGATGCCCTGAGCAGGAGGAACTGCCGCCTGAGAAGGCCTCGTCGACTGGACAGGAGCCGTGGGACGGATCACCGAGGATCGAGAGCGCCTGGAGGTCCTACTACTCCTCCGAGACTCCGACCGAGCATGAGAAGAAGTCAGGGGGTCGTCCGGCCGTAATGAAACGTCTACAGCCCTCTGATAGTCGCGCATATATGCTGGAGGGTCTCGACCAACATACTGGAGCAGGTTCCAGCTGTAGAGATACTGGGCATGCCAAGCCCGCAGATCTGCCATCCGTACACTCACCCGCTGTAAAAAGACATAAGATAAGAGAATCAGCACATTCAAAATAGATAGATATAGATATAAAGGTATCAAGAGAAGTTGAAAAAGGTACCTCGTCATCAGGGCGACCACCCAAGTAATCAAAAGCGTCCTCAGGAGGAGGATACTCAGGGACGGTGTATCGACGTAATCCGGTGCCGACATAAGAGATATCCCTGGGAAGTGGGGGTAGATCTACCCAAGGAATGGACGACTCTGCCGGAACATCAGCAGAAGTTGACCTGCCCTCCTCATGCATCGGGAACAAGGGAGGCCGAGATGAAGAACCCCTAAAACCTGAAGAACGGGTCGGAAGGCCCATAACAGCCGACGAAAGCGGAGTCAGTGTGGCGAAGGTACGAACACCTGGGGGATCCACCAAAGCCGTCGCTCTCAGAGGCAGGACCCCACCAGAAGGAGTAGTCGCCGCAGCCGGAGGGGTCCGCCCAAACTGCTCATAATCTGCTCCTAGGTCTGCAGGCTCCCAGGATCGCTCGGAAAACCCTGCTCTCCCCTCAGCAGCCTCGGCAGCATCGAAAAGGACCTCTGGAGACACCGAAGGGCCAGCAGGCTGCTCCTCTCTATGCGTTGTCTGAGGGGGCTGCTCTAGAACAGCCGCCGCTCCACCTCCCTCACCGCCCTCGGGTCTATCATCACCACCCTCGGGCCTATCACCGCCTCCCTCAGCACCAGCAGGGACGCCCCTCTCTCCCTCAGGATCATCATCGTCAGAATCTAAAATGTTGTCCTTCTGATCGGGGACAGGTGGCAGGTGACCCGGGACCATCCTAGCTAGGTGGGTTCGTTCTCGTATATAGTTGGGATCACCTCCTAACGCCCTGTATCTGTCATAGAAGACCCATCCTCGAGTCCCCTTCGGCTCCCTCATCAAGTAGCGGGCAGCGAAAGCGGCATAGTCCCCCTCCTCAGCGAACGTCTGAAAGCCGAGACCATCCACCAAAGCCTGCACCGTCACTGGATCGATCTCGCCCGACTGCCTCATCAGAACCGGTGGAAATAGCGGAACTCGAGGCCACTGCGCCGGTGTATGCTGGCGAATGACCCTCTCACCCAAGTAAAAATGGAGGCCATACTCATTCCTGATCAGCCGCCTGGTCCTCGAGGCGGTCAGAGCACGGCCATATCCATAGTGAAGGCCCAGATCACCCTAGGGGGCCCACTCAATCTACAAAGAGAACAAAATTTTATTTCAGATATTTATATTATATTTTTTTACTTTATTTATTGAAAAGAAAAAATACTAAAGATATTTACCTGCTCCTCCAGCAGGTCGTGAACGGCAGCAGCTCCGGTCTCCCGAGTTCGGTATACGTAGGGAGCCCTGTAGTTCCCCGCAATAAATCGGCGGAGAAAGGAGAAATGGTCCTCGTTCTCAACGAGGAGATCTACCTGGGCGCGACCCAAACGGGTATACGCCACGAACCAACTCTAAAGAAGAGACAGAAAGGATATCAGCAACAACAGATAATAAAAAATAAAGGACTGGAACAAGGATAAGGGAACAAGAGTATGTACCTCCCACAGCAATGAGAAGCCCTTGAGGTTCAGGGCTAAATGGTGAGAAACCTGGTCCATGGCATCATATAGGACTGCGAGAATGAAGCCTCCCCAATCGTAGTCGAACATGATGTTGAAATCCCGAAGATAGGGCAGCCACCAGAGATGGGCCGTGTCTCCCCCACGGGCCTCAAACAGATCATGGAGCGTCAGTAGAAGAAGGACGCGAGCATACTGACGCGCCTCCTGACGAGTCATCAAAGCTCCTGAAGCAACCAAGCGAGCTCTCTCTGTGGCCAGGCGCGTGACCAGAACCGCCCGGGGGATCGTATCGCCTGAACTCCGTCGCTCTGGAAACCACCCAAGTGCACCTATGTTACCCTCTGCCGTCAGACGCAAGGGAACGTCAATCTGTATAGGGACCCCCCCTGAAGGAATCCCGGTCAAAGCAAATAGATCAAGGGGGGTCATCGTCATCTCCCCCCAGCTCCAGTGGAAGGTATGGGTAGTGTCCCACCAGTGGCAGGCTAAAGCCGACACCAACACAGCTGCTCTAGACACCCGCTCCGGGAGGGCATCAAAGAAAGAGCCGAAAGGAGTCACGAGGAGCAACTCCTGAATAGGGGCCGGTGCCTGTTGCCACTCCAAAGAGATGGTGTTGGGGGAACCCCAACCACGGCCAACCCACTGCAGACAAAAGAACGAGTACAGGGTTATGAGGGTACTTTGGTGTAATTATGAGAGATATAGAGTTATAGGGGTAAATTATGTAATTTTCCAAAACCTGAGGGTGCTTTGGTGTAATTATGAGAGATATGGGGTTATAGGGGTAAATTATGTAATTTTCCAAACCTAAGGGTACTTTGGTGTAATTATGAGACATATGATTATGAGGGTACAATTTGTAGTTTTCTAAAAACCTAAGAGGTATCACAGGTAAAAGTATGTGTTCGCAAAAATCAGACGTTATTCCTAGGCAGACATGCATACTAACATTGTTTAAAATAAATATAGGAAACGACAAGAAACAGAACATATAAAAACACGAAAAGAAGACATACCAGAGATCGACGACGAATCTCGTGAGAAACAGGCTCCATCAAGAACCACGAAATGTCCGGGACCGGAGCAGCCCTGATAGCATCTCGATAGACCACCGCCCGACCGCGGTCTATCCCATCCTCACCATACCAATCGAGATCCGCCCAGTCGTCATGGTGAGGGCTGCAGGGGAGAACGCCCTGAGCGTCAGTGAAGGTGACCTCCTTCTGGTCACCCTCTAATCTGTCCGGATGTGCAGGGTCCATCGGTGTAGGTAGAATATATGAAAAAAATCGAAAAGTCGAAAAAGCGGCAGGGTTTCCGCGCTAGAAAGAAGAGAGAATGAGAGCTAGAGAGAGAAAGAGAAATGAGAGAATGAGGTGGAATGAGCTCAGCAAGGGAATATATAGTGAAGAGGATTGTCGCGCGACAAATGGACACATTGTCGCGTGACAAAGACCCCCTCACCGAAGTGTCGCGCGACAATCTCCCCCCTCCCCTAATTTTTTGACCTTTGTCTCATGTTTTTCTCCTGCAGGGGTACTTCAAAGAAGCAGTTTTCAAAAAAATTGCTAAAAACCGCATACCCAGAAAAAAAAAATTTCCAAATCATCTCTCCGAAAAAAGCGAGAACAGAATGCCACGATTAATGTAATCTTTGATCTCCCAAAAAGGACCGAGGCCATGAGAAAAGGCAAAATGCCAAGAGAAGACGGGAATAGAAAAAATTGAAAGAGTAGAAAAGAGAAAGAACCCGTATGAGCTCCCGGAGCGAGTGAGAGAAACAGAAATGTAGAGTGACAGGGAGAGCCACACCAAAAGTGACAGCTAGGCCAAAACCGGCTCAGGGCTACGTTTTGGGTGAGTAAGGCTCCTGATCAAAACAAAGGGATAAAAAGACTCTTGGTCAAAAACAGATAAGGCCAGGAAAAGTCTTTCCCAAAAGAGGGAGAAATAAGGACATCGAAAAACAGAATACGATGTGGGCCCACCAAAGAGAAAACTAAGAAGAGAACAGAGATCAGAGATTGAACTTTCAAAAAAAATTTCTTTTCAGCACGATACAGAAGAGATGGTTTGGAAAAACCTCGAATCATCACTCTACGAAAGAGCAAAGGAAAAATCGAAAACTGCCTTCTGAGAAAAGTATCCTCACGCGAGGAAAACATGAGAATAAAACAGGAAAACGAACATCCGGATAAAATTAGACCTTGAGGAGCTCTTTTCACCCTCACGAGGATTTCTCTCTCTCACTCTAGCAGTCTAAGAGAATTCACCAAGAAAACAACACAAGCCCTCTTCAGAGGCAAATCACAACACAAGCCCTCTTCAGAGGCAAAGTTAGTCACGAAAGCCCTCCCAGAGGCAATTTTCTTTCTCCTTACAGATCAAAAGCCCTCCCAGAGAAGCCAATGGTAGTCCTCCCACCTGAGGTTAAGCCCTCCCAGAGAGGCACAATGGTAGTCCTCCCACCTGAGGTTAAGCCCTCCCAGAGAGGCACAATGGTAATCCTCCCACCTGAGGCGCAATGGTAGCCCTCCCATCTGAGGCAAGTGGAGCAAATGAAAGTCCTCGAGAGGCAATGAGGTAACGTAAGCCCTTTGCGGAGGCAATCCAATCACCAAGCCCTCTCCGGAGGCATTTACGAGCACTTCTGCATCCATACATTTCCTTAGAGTTCATGCGGGAGCCATGGATCATGGTCTCTTCCAGTCGCCTCAAGTCCTTGCAAGCATGGAGCTTGAGTCGAGAGGGTCTGTAGACACCCCGATCGGTGACCCGCGCAAGAACCCTAACGACCTTTGAGAACTAATGTTTTGGATTCGGGACCCACCCGAGCACCCAAAACTACCCTAGAAGGGTTTGTCGGCCAACAAACATGTTTTTTAAAGAGATTGTCGCGCGACAATCCCTGATATGTCGCGCGACAATCACCCCTATGTCGCGCGACAATCACCCCTATGTCGCGCGACAAACCCCTCTGCACCCGATAAACCACTTTCTGACACATCACAGTGTCAGAACACATCACTTCAGCCGTTTGTCGCGCGACAAAGAGATATGTCGCGCGATAAACAGGTACAGTGAATGGAGATGTCGCGCGACACTTCCCTTTTGGGAGATATGTCGCGCGACATTCTCTCCCGAGCACTATAAATAGGCCAATACCCCCAAGGGTTTAAGGACGGCAGTTTGGATCTGAGAAATTGGGAGTCTTAGTCTGATTTTATTATCAAGCATTTTCTATTATCATCTTATTTCTGAAGAATTATCGAATCTATTCTCGACACTCGACGTGTCCCGTCTCTGGAATCGATTTCTCGGAAATATCTGAAGAAAGAGAAGATTATTATCGCCGGAGACCCCTCTGCCGTATTATATTTTCTTTCTTATTATTATTCTCGTCGGGAAGGTAAAGAAAGTCCCTTATAGTATTTAAAAGTAGATATCTGTGTACTTGTTTTTACTTCTGTTGTTCTGTCCACGTTTTATTTGAATAAACTTATTGTCAAGTTACAAATAGTCTACCGTTTTCAAAATAAAAGACCCTGATAAAACGATTTTTAAAACCAGAAGAGTAAGTACATTATCGTCCGGATAAATCCTGTTTCCAAAACCCCAGACTGATAAGACTTATCTAGGAATTAAAATCAACATATCCTGTCTTTTTCATAGACTGCGACATGTCTGATAAAAACTCTCCTCAAAGAGTTCAAATTCCATATTGAATTAGTCCCGACATAAAGATTCGAACTTTTCCAAATCACAACTCGAGAGAACCGTCATTATCTGAGGAAATAATACGGAATACTCTTTCAAAATAAAAAGGTTTTTGTCATTTGTCATTTACATCTTCCAATAATAAAAACATCGGATCTCAGAACACAAAGGTTTTTATCCCTTTTCTCGTTCTCCCAATTTAGGGTTTCTTCTTAGAAAGTAGTAGACTGTCGGTAAAAGCATCAAAGTTTTTTAACATAGAATAAACATATAAAAGACCACTAGAGACTGAAAGGGCGGAATGGGTGCTTAACACCTTCCCAAACCGTAATGTAGTTTCCGAACCCTATAGAATCCCGGTTTCGCAGACCAAACGTGTAAAGAAAGGCTTGTCTATAGCCTTTCCTCTTACACAACCCCTTTTGTCCGTTTTCTCGTAAAACGTACTGGCGACTCTGAACGAACCCTCTTGTATCTAGAAATAGAAACATAGGGATACTTGATATGAATCAACAAAGAAAAACAACTCTTAGCAAATGGGACGACGAAACCCGTTTCCGACGTCCCAGACGCCCCAGACGCCCATCCAAATGGGGACGAGACCCGGGGGTCGCATTTACGGATTCTCACAGTCGGTTTTTCGATTTTTTGTCGATTTATGCTTGATTCTTGTTTTATATTCAAATAATTTATAGTTTTTATATGCTATTGATGTGTGATTTATTATTGATCATTAAGAATATGATTTTCTAGAATTATTAGGGTTTAAGTCAAAATTTCAAAATTCCAAAGTCAAAAGTGTTCAAATCTAATTTTTTTACATTATTAGGTATGTGCCTACTATTTTTTATAATTTTTAATCTTATTTTCATGTTTGGTTTGGTTATGTCCAGCTAAATCCTTTGTTAAGGATCCGATGTGAAAGATGCGTAATTAATCTTTGAATGTAATCAAATCTATGTTTGAATATGATTTTTTCATTGGTTATAGATCAATTACTAAATGAAGGAGTATTTTATTATCTTTGCATCTGTTAAAAACATGTTTCAATAAGTTGGCTCAAAAGTTTCATTTAATTAAGAACCGTAAAAACGTTAATTCACGAATTTTTGCACCAAAATCCTAACGTGGCTGATTAGGGATGGTATTTATGCTCTAATTAGTTGGCTTAGTTTCTTAAGTGAATTGGCTGATTTGGTGCTGTTTTGGTATTTATTCACATAAGTGCCGAAAAAATGCCGGGTTTTGACTTTTGGCATTCTTTTTAAGACGTATTTGCTTTGAATCACGTTTAAACTTATTCAAACCTTATAAGAGTATTATGCTACTGATTTTTGAGAAGTTTAATTAAGTTGGATTATTTTTGTCACGCACTAGCAATACTAGATTTAAATTACACTTTTTCAAAGTCAAAAGCTTCACTTTCGAATTATATTACTTAAAACTAGTCTATATAGTCTTTGTCACGCATGGGCTATCATATACTTGTATTAAGAATATAATTGGATGGTTGAAGAGTTTAGGAGCTGAATTTTAGAGAAAATTTTTGTTTAAACTTAGATTTGGACTACCCGATTGAACTAGTTTCGTACTCCCTAACTACGGATACCCCTAACGTTTGTTTTCTATTGATTTAATTCATTTGATACTCTATTTTATTTAATTAGTGCACTTTTTTATTTGTTTTATTTATTTTTAGCTTATTTGCATGTTCCCTTAGTGCGTTTAGAAAGTCTTTTAGGTAGATAACTTGCTCTTATGGATTCCTTTTACTTTTGCACTATAGGTTTAGATTTGCCTTTAGTTTTAGTTTAGTTAATTAGTAGATTCAATTTAGTTTCATTTTTGTTTCTTATTCCCTGATTCTATCATCTTTTCCCGTCCTTTCCCTTATTCCTTTTGAAAGAGATAACTAGAGATATAGATTCCATGCTTTCCCTATGGTTCACCCTTGGACTTTCCCAAGTATACTATAACTTGACCGCTTGCACTTTGGTGTAATAACTCGCTCTTTTTGCATGTTGTTAGTGACCTCAGAGCTACCTCTAGCTTGTGTTTAGAGTTTTATCAGAGGTCTAACACCTTTATCGGGTAACGTGCCCACTAGATGTTATTTTATTAGAAAATATGGGAATTTGCAGCTGATTTGATAGGAGACGTTTTCAACAGTTAAGGGGACGATTAGCTTCCTTTAAAAGTATTATAAAAACCTTGTTGTTTTATAGAAAAATTTTATGTCATCTTTCTCAAATGCTAGGCATCTTAGAGTTCTAAATCCCCGAGTTCCCTTATTTCTACTAATTTAACTTACAAAAGTCCTTTAGAAAACTATTTTAAGAGGTTTTTAAGCATTCCAAGTATTTTATCGACCTCATCCTTTACTTCGCACCTTCTACTCCTATCCACTTTTTAGCTTCCCTTATGGCCCACTTTACCAATCAAGGTGCGAACTTGGAGAATCCCCCAAAACAAAGGAGGGCTCCTCTGTGGGAGATGCCCCCAACCCTCTTACTGTGATGAGGGATATCGATATTCTAGACAGCAAAGGGCGAATAGTCTCCATTTATCTCCCTTCCTATATCTCGAACACCACTGAGGACATTGAAAAACACTTAGATTACCTCAGTTCCTTTGCCGTCTTTCACATTCCTTTAACCTTTTCCCTCTCCAATATTACAGTTTTGAAGGCTAAGTAGCAAATCCCTGACTCAATTAGGATTAGGCTCCAAGTCTTGAAGAGAGAGCCTATTACTATTGGCCAAGGGAGGTTTTCTTTTATGAGTCTTCCTTCGAGCATGGATTGAAATTTTCTATGGACGACCATGTGAGAGAGCTATTGGTCGCAATGGACCTTGCCCTAGCCCATGTTAGTCCCAACATGTGATCATGCTTGATAGGATCAGTGCTGATTTTTAAGGCCATTTCCATTGGAGCCACAACATAACCATAGAGGAATTCATCACTCTCTTCCAACTTAAGGACAGTGGCAGTAAGTATAATTAAAGGGGTCCTCAGCTGCCCTTCCAGTCTAAGGGCCTTCAAATCATCCAAGGCTTCCCTGGCAGCATGCCCCAATGGAATAAAAGATTCATTTTTGTCTATGGCGAGGATTGGGAGCATGATTCTAAGTACCCTAGCATCCATGACGTCAAATGCTCAGAGCAAGAATCCATAAGTAAGTCCCTCTTGTTCAAGTCTCTGTGTATTTTTCAATTCTTGGTCCTTATCCCACTATTTATAACTATCATCTTCATTTGTTGTAGTTAAATAGAAGGTCTCGAGCTGGTGAAGTTTGACTAGATCGAAGACGTCAAGGATTTCTTTCTTAAATACTACACAAACATCGTTGCCCCAGAAGTGCCGTGGAGGTATGGCCTAGGTCCTAGGCACTTTAACACGGACCCTGACATCCTAACAGTGGAGGACCTCCTATATCTGGACATGCTAGTGTCCTCCAACTGAAATGACCCAACGCTGAAGGCCTTAGTGGCCACCAAGAAAGGGGTCAATGACAGGGCTCTGAGGGGGCCAAAGACTACTTAGGGGGCTTAGACTGAAAGTGGTGGTCCATAAGAGGGAAATTTAACACGAGCTCGGAGTAGTTCTCTTGGAGACACTGTTTTCGAGGTGGCTCCTATATAATAGGTCCTCGTGGTGACCCAACGGAGTAAGCTTCAGTGTTCCTCTATCTTTATACAAATATATATATATATGAACCATTAAGCTCTGTTGATAGCCTTAATTTATTTATTCTTTCGGAATTGGCCTTTAAAGTAAATTCTTACAAGGCCACCAAGAAGAGGAGTGCCTTACTTAGAGGCATGACCCCCCTCTAAGAGGTCTAAGGGTCTTGAGGGGCCAACAGAGGAAACCCCAGTTCTGCCCAAGGACCCCCAACCCACTTAAACTCCTGCCGCCACTAGTGCTTTTCGTCCAAAGGAGTTACGCACTTGGGTGGATCTAATGAACGCTCCAATAGGCGACTCACATTTCCTCAGCCTTGAGAAGAGAATTTTAAAGAGAATGGAAACCCCAGTGGTTGATGTACCAAGAAATTGGTATAATATATTATGTTAATTTATAATTTAAAGAGCATAAATTATTACTAATATTTATATATTTAATGCTTTTCAGGTAGTAGAAAAGAATTTAAGAAGATTGTGAAAAATAGAAAAATTAAAGCTTATGAAGACACCTAAAAGTGCTCAATACTTTTGGACGCATAACTTTTTACTCGGAGATCCGAATAATGCGATTCTTGAACCTAAATTGAAGAGAATTTTGAAAGTTACAACTTTCCAGTTCAGTACTTTTTCAAATTCAGTCATCTTGAGATCCGAAATTATGACGCAATATGCAGCAACGTGAAAGGACGAAAATTTAATTGTATTAAATAAATGGGCCAAGCCCATTAACCAAACCTAATCACAATTATAAAAGGCAGCCGAGCAATAGCAGCTCCTCTGGCTGATCACCCTCCTCTCTTTTCTTTGTTTTTTTTTTCTTTCTATTAGTTTTGTTGAAGAAGTGTAGATTTAAAAGATTTGAATTTTTATTTTTACTCTTTAGTTTAATTAATGCCAAGTAAGTTTTCTTTCAATTTTATTTGTTATTTAATTTTTATTATGGTAGCGTAAATTTGTGCTAAGGTTAGGATGAATATATTTAATTAATTCCATTGCACGTATTCATGCCAATTGACTCTACCAAATTTAATGCTTTAATGTTAAATACAATTTTTCCTATTGGATGCCTATTTTAATTGAAAAAAATAAAGTTGGATTCTCTCTATTTTTTGTTGGATTCACCTTATGATTTGTTAAAAGCGGATATAGGGTGTGTTTTGACAGATATAGTGAGTGTTTTGATTTTATACATTAGTTTGGCTGTGGAAGAATTACAATTGAATTTTATAAATTAATTACACTTGAATGATTTTATTTTCCGCATCTAATATAGTCGAGAGACCAAATTAGTGCGAGATAAGATTAGAGTTTATGCGCATGAATACTAAGGAAGATGATATTAAATATATGATTTCAAAACCCTAGTCAATTAATTCATTAATTTTATTATCTTGCTTAATAGTATTTAATTTAGTTCTATTAATTTTAATTTACTTGCTTTACTTTATTTTATTTAATTTGATTTATTTTATTAGTTTGATTTTCACCAATTATTCTTGGCTAGATTAGGTATTAGTAAAAGATTAACAAGATAATTATAAAACATACTTTTTTAGTCTCTGTGGGATCGATGTCACTTATACGCTACACTATAAATTGATTCGTGTGCTTGCGAGTATTAAAATTTATCACAACAGTGGTCAGTGCCCAGAATCTTGCTGTAGCGGATTTTGGTAGCAAGGTAGTTGTCGCTAAGGAGGAGGAGGACGTTGTTATAACAGGGACCAAAGATGCTCCTGATCAAACCTCTTATCCCAAGGGGTCTAGTGAACACGTGCCAGAGTCCAGTTCCAGGATGGCTTTGGCTTCTTCATGAAGGGCTTCACACTTTATCCCTTATCACAAGTGATTGTGGATCAAGCAATGGAGAAAGGGATAGCCTCCATGGCTAATACATTTGGTTTTCACATGAGCCAGGTAAGCACACGTGTCCTTCAGGCGTTAACTTGCATTCCATTTTCTGTATTTTGGTTATTAATTTTCTTTTGTTCCACTGGCAGGCCTTAAACCTCTTTTACTCCACCCTCCATCTGGCTGAAGAAGGTTCGAGCTTTCTTGGCAACTCTGCTTTACAAGACGAGCTCTTGAAGACACAAAATGAGCTTTTCATTACCATAAGCAACCTAAAAGGGCTAAGGAAGACAAGAGGGTCATGTTCAGTCGACTAGAGTACGCCTATAAGGCCTTGGGGCAAAAGCATGATGACACAAAGTAAGAGGCCTTTAATTTAAATCTGAGTTGACCCAGGCTAGAAGAGAGCTCCATGCTACTATTTCCAATCTATAGATGGCTTAAAGGGTCACAGAACTGGAGCACACAAGAAAGAAAGACGCTGAGGCTGCACTGAAAGATCTCTGAGGTCATTTATCAGCAAAGGGCCTCGAGCTATCGACTTCCTATCAGCATCAGGAAGCCACCCGGGCCCTGCTTTCTGACATAGAAAAAGAGCTGAAGGAGTTGAAAAAGTCCATCCCCTCCATAAAGCTAGCTTTCGGCCATAAAGGACTTTTGCAGTTTTGAAAATCCTCTATTGAGGATATCCGACTCCTTCGTGATAGATCACTACACCAAATATAGCTATTTGTGATTGCCTTTGGCAATCACAAAGGCTGAAAACAGTCATAAAGAGCAATTATAAAAACACCAGTCACAAAAAAAATTGTGACTGCTAAAAAAAGTCACATAATAGCCACAACTAACCGAGCAAATGACTTTCCAAGCCAACTATTAGAGGCAGTCATAAAGCTCACTTATGACTATCCGTGGTAGTCATAAGTGTTGGTCGGAAAACAACCCTAGAGGGGGAGGTGAATACGGTTTTAAAAATTTAATGCGGAATTAAAACATTTTTAAAATGTTTAAGAAAAGCAACTTAGCTAATCAACAATATCAAGGAAATAATCAATTTCAAGTAATCAATCCCAAGAGAAGCAAATAAGCAATCTCAAAATAAAAGCAATAATATAGTAATAAAAAGAGAGCTTGAGTTTAGAAAGATTAAACCAATTTGAAGCTCAAGACTTTTTGTCCTCACGGTTCGATTTCCTAAACTATACGTCCGAGCTCGGTTAGTTCCCCGAGAATTTTCAATATTCAATCTTCTTCGGGTGAAGATCAAACCTCAATACAAATGTTTTTATGCACATAACACCCACAATGTAGCTATACCCACTACACTTCTCACAATATATGCTCTCTTACTGTACGAGACAAACTCTCTTTTAAAATGAAGAATGAATTATTTGTGGTGATACACATCAATACAATAACTCTCAAGTGTTTACAAGATATTAAAATTAGCTCACACTAGAAGTTATCAAGTTTTGATCAAAAATATATAGCTCAAAAGTTGAAAGATTAATCAAAATGTATTCTTGAATCTTTGTGTATTTTAATATATGAATAATGGAGTATTAGAATGATTCAAGGTATGTTAAAACATGTCTATAACCTCATATATATAGCTTGAAAAATCAAATGACCATTGGGGGTGATTAAGAAAGGTTTTGGGTCAAAGGTATACATTTTCAAACTTTCCAACAACTAGTTTTGACCAGAAATTCAAATTTATTTTGATAATTTCTCCTAATCTGACCGTTAGATCATGCTCAAATTTTAGTAAAAAGTGTTAAGAGATGTTATCTAACTACTGTAAAAATTTCAAAATGATCGGAGTCCGGGAAGCCTCCATTAGACCATTAGATCAAAATTGTGTTAAAACTGAGCGAATTTTAAATGTAAAATAAAAATATTTTTTCAATTTAGCAATTTAATTCCAAATAAAATTCTAATGATTTGTGAAACTCAAAGATATGTTTCTAAGATACCTATTTTTGTGAGAGATTAAAATATGATCATTTAAAATTAATATGAATTTATTTTGAAATTCGGTCTTTGTAAAATGGTGTTTTTCAAATAAATTCAATTTCATGCTTGTTTTAATCAATCTTTAAAAGATGCATAAATACGTTTAAGTTATAAGGATTTGATCAATAAAGTAACTTTACATAAATCTTAAGTACTCACTCAATTACTGAATTAACGAGTCTTCGAATGCTTTGATTTGTTTCTTCGAATTGATCTTCACTTGACACTTTTTCTTAGAAGCTTTTCATATAGTCTTTTGATCCTTTGTGCTTCATGATTTTCATTGAGAGATTTGATCTTCCTTGTCTTGTCCAATGATCGAATAGTGAAAGAATGATCCTTGTCATGTTTTTATTGAATTTTCCAAGTAAATGAAATATATACTTATATCAAGAAATATGTTAAATTACACATGATTGATTTATTGTTGTTATCAAAATAAGATTAAGACCTTATGTCAACAATAAGTTTTTGTACTTGTGACTGCTATAAACAGTCACAATTATGATACTTTGTGATAGTTCAAAATAGTCACAATTACAAATATTATGACTGTTTGTATATAGCAATCATAAATAGGTCATAAGCGTCAATCATATATACATTTAACTGTTGTTGGCAGTCATAAAAACAGTCATAATTGTTAAGATATATGACTGTTCTTGTCAATCATAGAAGCAGTTATATATTTGTCCAACTATTCCTGGCAGTCGTAAAGGCGATCATAACTTTTAGGATAAATGACTGTGTTGGTGACTGTTTTTGGCAGTCACAAATATGGAATAATTTTTTTAAAAATAATTTCAAAAATGAAAATCCCAAAATTTTTGACCTATAATCCAATTGATATAAACAATAGATTTTATACCACAACCTAATCAATATTCACAATATATTTATACTGCAATTCGGTACAAGAACCAAATCGAATTTATATATATTGATCCAAACTGATAAGTTCGATATTTATAGCAGTTCTATACAGTTCAGCAACCAAAAACATTTGCAAATAAACTAGTAAAGCTTAATAACATTAATTTATCAATTATACAGCTTGCTTGCTTGTAAATAAATATTTCATTTTAAGTTCTTAATAGCCTAACAACTATATATACTACTAACTACATTACTACCAAAATGGAAAAATAGTGAAATACACTTCAAAGTTTAGCAACAAAAAATCCAAATATTTGTGTTTGAATATCCTTAGAAATATTCACTTTCATTTGAATATCCTAAGTTAAAAAAATTGGGCTGCCATGCCTATGCCATTAATAGTTAAAACAACTCGAGCCATGGGTTCTACTATTGTTGTACTAAAAAATAATCTAGAACAAAATGGAAAGCAATTACTTGTGTTTGAAC